>JBAMJV010010121.1:0-130260 GCA_037951105.1 Echinarachnius parma
ACAGTATAGGTATACACACAATCAGTCAGGGGTTTCAGGGCGTAGTCCATCATGTGTCCTGATCCTACCTAGACAGAAATATCCATCTCGTTCTGGAGGGGTCATTTAATATTATGACGTCATACTATCCCCTCCATAAGAGCGGGTGAGAACAAACAATCGTCAAAGAACCCTCGAAACATTTGGCTGACTTTTCGGACTAGATCCTACCCACCTAAACAAATAAACAAACATACAAACACACAAAT
Source organism: Echinarachnius parma (assembly GCA_037951105.1). Taxonomy (NCBI): domain Eukaryota; kingdom Metazoa; phylum Echinodermata; class Echinoidea; order Clypeasteroida; family Echinarachniidae; genus Echinarachnius; species Echinarachnius parma. Next base: position 249 of record JBAMJV010010121.1, read on the forward strand.
GTATATAAGCATAATATAAAAACAAAGAAAAATGCACATGCACACATAAATGATAATAACTTTTATATGTATACGGCATGCAATCAGTCTCGGGTTAGAGGGGATTTGAGGGCGCAAATTATTGTCCACATCAGGTATCCTGGTCATACCGATCTCTAAACAAACAAATACATAAGCATATAAACAAAAAACAAACACATAACACTTCTGTGACCAATATGTTTATGTGCTCACAGTTGTTTATAAAATGTAGTTACAAACACGTGTTTGTTATTAAGTTTAGTATTATTATTATTATTATTATTATTATTATCATTATTATCATTATCATACAAAGAAACAAACAGACGCACTTACAAAAAAAGGGAATATATTGATACGAACAAACAGAGCATTGCTTTTTAGCTGGCACTTTAATTCCATATAATTATGTTTTGATAATTTTTAATATGGGAATTTTCAACACTTCTGCATTGTTGCTGTTATAACAATATTAGTGCGGGTATTGTTGTTATTGGTCAATGATCACCAAACTGCATACAACGGTGTGTTTATCTTTATTATTTTGTCATTATATGCATAATGACGATTTTACTGTTTTCAGTGCCGAAGTAAGTTAGGTAAAGTTACTTTACGTGTTTTGGGGGCAAAACAAATAGTGGTTCAGCATTTAGCTGTGATAACTTGGTTTGGGCCGCATTGTAAATGACCGCTGACGGTGGTCGAGTGACCGCCCTATTGTATGGAGGGGGATTATGCGGTCCAGTAAATTCTGACCACACCCTCAAAACGCAGTAAAAGTTTTTACTGCATTTTAATCCCTCCAATAGGGCGCCATTAATATAATATAAGTGACCTGGAAACACTTACACTTTCGCATCTCTGCGCGGGATGGTACTGCATGTTACATGAATCATTCAATTATCGATTAAAAGGGAGTTGTTGTCTTGTTTAGCTTCTCTGTCTCTTTATAAGAGATGGGTTACGAAATGTTCTACACAGTAAAAAAAAATTAAACAACTTTTTAAACAACCAAAAACGCTGTTTAAGCCGGTCCCTCTAACAACGTTGTTTAAAATTTTGAACAACCAAGATCTGGTTGTTCAAAATTTTAAACAATGTTGTTAGAGGAACCGGCTTAAAAAGCCAAAAATGCTGTTTAAGCCGGTCCCTCTAACAACATTGTTTAGAATTTTGAACAACCAACATCTTGGTTGTTCAAAATGTTAAACAACGTTGTTAGAGGGACCGGCTTAAACAGCGTTTTTGGTTGTTTAAAAAGTTGTTTAATTTTTTTGTACTGTGTATAAGGCAAATAACAACAACAGCAGCAACAACCGACTAGCTATTTTTCGCCGCTGTATTAATGCACTTTACAAAGCTTTAATATATTGACCAAAACATACGCATTTTATTCAGTAAACTTGAAAACAATGATTCCTATTATACATTAATTAACCAAACTTTACCATATCATTTTATTTATGTTGGTATGTCTGTTATCTGTTATCCCCGTTCTGTTTGTAGCATCCAATACAAGATCATACTTTTCTGTGTAAACGGATTTTAGAACCATATAATAACGAGAATACAAGTACATGACTTGCATATATATAAGTTACGTTATATTATTGTGTGGTATAATATTTCATTAAGACACTTTGGCACATACATAACGCTTATAACTGTACCGGGAACTGAACATGTATGATGTTATATTATGTAGTTTTATATAGGGAATCACTCCTCTCTCAAGCCACTGACTTTTGTATGAGATTTCCTGACACATGTTACCTTGTAAATATTGTTAATACCTTTTATGAGAAATACAAATAAATGAATGAATGAATACATATTGGGTTAACAGACACTATACCATACAGATTACAGAATGCAAACATTTAAATGAATTCAAAGCTTGAAATTTAAAGGGGTATGAAATTATGAATCGCATTTTGAAAAAGATATGCAACTTATTTTGTGAAGGGAATAACATTTTAAAGAATGCAAGTAAAGTAAAGCGGGCGCCTTTGAAGAGATAAATGTCGCCATATTATACTGTACACAAGGGATCTGGATCATCAACACCATCACCAATATCACCATCACCATCACCACCACCATCACCATCACCATCACCATCACCATCACCATCACCATCATCATCACCATCACCACCACCACCACCACCATCATCATCATCATCATCATCATCAACATCATCATCATCATCATCACCAGCATCACCATCATCATCACCATCACCATCACCATCACCATCACCATCACCATCACCATCACCATCACCATCACCATCACCATCACCATCACCATCACAATCACAATCACCATCACCATCATCATCATCATCATCATCATCATCATCATCATCATCATCATCATCATCATCATCATCACCATCACCCATCATCATCATCCGCATGATAACGATTGCAATGGCTGCCATAGCCAATATAGTATTGTTCCAACCCCATAAATTATTTACAAGCCGGTGCACCACCCCACCCCCCCCCCCCCCCCCGGGTACTGAAACTAGCCAACAGGTCAGTGCATCCCAAGCATCCCATATCGACAGCCTCTTTTAAGGTTCCTCACATTGTGGAAATTGTATTTGATGTAATTGAATTTTAAAAAGTATTGTTGATAATTATGTTGTTGACGAAAACAATAAGAGTAATGTTTTTTGCGTAAATATTTACAATTGAAAGATATCGCCAATAACTAGGTAAAACAACAACAGCAACAAAATGCGACGATTTACCATTCGGTCGTTGCAGGTGCTCAACGAGACCGACGTCGAGTCTTCCTGGCCGACGAGTCGACCCTGGTGGTAGCACGCCGAAGTCGGCTGGTCGATGCGGACCCGACCATCGGCACCTATCCTCTTTACCAGCAGCCCGGCGTCGAAAAGACTCATGCTCTCCATGAGTTCGATGTGGAACAGCTGATCGACACCCTCGATGGTCACCTCTATAGTCGAGGTCGTGTCAGCGTCGTCTAGTGACCGCCGGTGTCTCGTTCCTAACCGCACGGGCTTAACGAATGTGTAATCTTTAACATTTAAAAAAATGCAGAAAATGAGATAACTTTGGATTATTATTTAGTTGATATTTACCTAAAACTTTGATCTCTGTAATATAAAAAAATGTTAGTGCGAAAAGTTGGTAAAGACATAATTTACGTTTCTTATTTCCCCAGTGCACGAAACGACTGGATAATACTGTGTAGTCTGAATTATATAAATTGTCCCGATGTGAAATTAATTATTATCATGTCTCAAACACACCTCTGGAGATTGCATATTATGGCAAGGAGCATCTCGGCACAAAGGGGTTAAGGTATATACATCCTCATATTATTGTGTTATCTCTTATACAATTCATACACAATGCATGACTTAACAACAACAAAACATTACAATTTAAGTTAGAGGTATTTAAAATGTATATGTTTTGACAGCAATACCCTGTACGTTATCTTTGAGTATAGTTTTTATGTTATTTGTGTAAAACAAATTTAGCCAAAATAAATGTCTGATCTCTCCTTTTGGTTATGTCAATTGAACCGTTTATCAAAAACATATTATTTGGGTCAGTATTATTTTGATCATGGGCGTGGCACTGTTCGCTATAATATGATAGTGACTGACATTATGTTTCATAACTAGTAACTATGATTATAATAGGCACGATACAGTGCAATGACCCAAGGGGGTAGACTTTCTTATACCTCCTTGAGCGACCTATATACCAATTCCACGCTGCATGTGATATACCAGCACAGACACACCTTTTGATAGCAATTGTGACTTGAATGAATGGTGCATGATTTTTATCGAATACCATTCATTCGGGTATGGTCCGAGTCGTATCTCCGAACTTAGTATGACCTAATAATTCCTATATATCTATCGGGATTTATTCATGGAAGAATGCGGGCCATTATTATTCTCTAAATAGCTCAATGAAGAGGTCCTGGGGAAGAAGGATGAGCGTACAAGGGGTACCACTGTTTGACTGTTATGTAAGAGCAAAGAAGTATATAAGAGGCTTGCTCTAAACTAAAGTATGTTTAGTTGTGCGATGAGTTATAACTACAGAGGCAGTCAGAAGAAGTTGGCAAATTTATGGTACATATTATTGGGCATTGGCGTGTATGTTAATCTTTGATTATTATTAATCTAATTTAATACAAATATAACGTACATTTTCACAACATTCTAGGAAATACGGTTTGGATAGAATGCAAATAACAAAGTGTAATTGCGTTCAGTTTGCAGTTTTAAAAATTCCTTACTTTCTCAAAAGTAAAATATTAACATATATGACCGCTATGAATATTATCTAAAAGACGTTCGAAGACTAAAAATATACAAGAACTTATATATAGATTTATATAATCATTATTTTAGTATATGGGTTTTGTTACACCATCGTCATGAGCATTGTCTTTTTGTGATGGGGGTCTAAAGAAAACAATTATATGATTGATTGTCAAACAATACATTTAAACTCACCTGGCGAAGTTGTGTAGTATTGTACATCTGATGTAGATAAGGTGTGCTCCCCCTGTAAAATATAGGAAAGAGAGTGCATATAGTATAATTGTCAGAATACTTCATTGCTCAAACAAATGAATACAAGACATGATCAAAAACGTATGATATTATCACCCTGATATATTTTTTTTCATATGGGCAATTTATTAATAAAATAAAATAATGTTTGCGATTTATATAGCGCAATATATGATTGATTATCATCTCTAAGCGCTTTACATTATTACAGCGTCATTACAAATACGATCATTTTCTTGACTTTCCAATACCACTATAATTATACTTAAGAAGAAACATGTCCATTATGTAACTTGTACTTTGATACACTACAAGTTCGAGAACATTTTCTTTATTCATTGTTCGGTTATACCAGAGAATGTGTGCCGTCACGGACACAACATATTTTGCCAAACGGCACACATTTCGTGGAATAACTGAACAATGAATTAGGCAAATGTATTATGTATCTTGGTCATTACTCTGTAATCAAAGACAGTAAAAGTTATATAATAGACATGTTCATCTTTTAGTAGTGGTATTGGATAGACTTCCACTTCCCTGAAACGAAGAGGGTAAATTTACACAGTCTTTTGAATACTGCCATATAGGTACTAAGAATGAGTTATGCAGTAAATAGAAGTCGAGAATTAGCCTATACACACATCGATCATATACTTCACGGCAAGCATGTGTTTATACAGAGCCTCTATTTACATAGAGCACTTTCATTTGCATGTGGATGATCAAATATTACTGTTTGGTCATTCGTGTGTACATTGTAGTAAAGTCCTTCCGAAACTGAGAGTCATCCATAACATGCATACAGTACATATATGTGAAACAAGTTTCGTTTCTATAAAAAAAAGATTCTACAAAGTGATAAATTCCATCACTCTCGTTGAAAAAGTATATCAAATGGTAACTGAATATATTTATTGTTATAATTGGAATTCTTAAAGGCATATTATGTCACACGGAGGACAGTGAATAATATTATGTTATATAATGATACTTATTATTTATCGTTAAAAATTACATTCGGTTTCTTCATTTTGTTTTTTTCCTTTTGAGCCGTACAAGTTATATTATATTAATTTCAAACTTTGTTTTCATATTTTTACTTCAATATTGTAATAGAGCATCAATTTGAATTTAGAATGTTCAAATCATACATCAGAACACATGCAGGAGGGGGCATAATCGCAACACAGATTATCTAATTGAAAGGTGACTAGATTATTAAAAGAATAAATGGGGGCATTACATCGCATGCATGCATTGATTTATCAGCGTGAACACACGGGTGTGGTGCCATCGGATATAACACAAACAACCCATAATGTCGCCACCGAAATAAAAGCACTTTCACTACGAATGTCGTCTACCCATCGGATTTAAATGAGAGTGTCTTTGCCCTTAATTGGACTTGGTATTGAAATACCAGCATTACAAAATCACTTCCCAAAAAAGATTACTGGATATAGCCGGAGAAAGGTGATCAATACTCTTAATCCCCATTTCATTACATAGTGCTAAAACTGTTAAAAGGGTGGTGATTGGAGCTGAAGCTATAAGCCTAAACTAAAGCCTTATTCAAAAAGTCAGAAAGTTCTCTCAAAAGAAGCCTCACGCATGCTCGAGTAATCTTGCATAAAGGCAACGCATGCGCCTGTGCACTGGCGACTCAGTGGCGGGTGCATGGTAAGCGGCACACATTATGAATGGGGAAGGGGCAACGCCTATGTCTTTCCATAAAGTAAGTATAGATTTTCAAATCTTACTCATCATGGTTTTAATCCTCGTCCCATGTTGCACAATGGTATTATAATTAGAACTTTGTTAAATAAATGTTGAACCAGACATCTTTCAATATTCCAAAGCGAAAAGACAAGTATACATCATCGACCTACATTATATAAATTCCAATATAGAAACGGTTTACTTGTAATAACAATTCATATAATATAAGTAACAAACGACTTTTCTGTCATATATAGCAATACTCATTTCCACAAAGCCAATATTACACTTGTATGAATGGAAAAGGCATAATTCGTTCGACATATCTTTTGGAAGAAATTCTTAAATTTGATACTTACTCTAAAATAGAGAAGAAGAAAAAAATGGAGTATATTACGGTGAAGTTACATACTCGATTGATAGAATCTTATTTGATAATGATTACATTTATGGTGATTTAATTGAACTACATAATATAGTACAATATCATTTAATATAAATAATATATATATATAAAGTGTTGTTTATGATATGTACATGTACGCTAGCCGTCAAAACCTGAGCAACATCAAATTGTTTCAATCTTTATTTCATGTATAAACTTCCATTGCCATTTCTTAGCATTCTGTACAGGAATGATTGATATTGTGATATATTTTCGACCATTTCATTCGATTTATAGATGCGTTCAGATATAATAATCTTGAAATTACAAAATAAACTGACAACTTATAATCATTACAACACCCCTTTATACATTCGGACTTAAACCAGTTACCATGCTAACCTGCTGCACATTTGCTACTTGCGTAATAATTTAATTGCACGTAATATCTACTACATGCCAGACAAGCTCGAGCAAGCGTATTTGGTCGTCATTGACAACCGTAATCCAGCAAACTACGCATCAACATTTTATACACATTCATAAACATTCGATCGAGAGCCTCGAAGTTCGCAAAATCGCAACGTGGGCGTGGTTCAGCATGCATAGGGCGATCGTTATGTAACCGCCGCGACACGCACATTTGTGTGTGTAGCATGTTAGGATTTTCTTTTTGGAATGGCGATTGCAGTATTTTGCAGCATTTAGTTGTTGTTGGGAAAACAAAATAAATTGGAGAAGTCAGCAAAACACTACATACAATGACACGGTGTACATTTATTATCTTTTATAGGCTACATACGTTGTATTTAAATTACTTCAACCGTCACACTAAATTCAAACTTTCACATAATATATTGTATTTGCTTACTTGTGCTGCGATCGAGTGGTTGCAAAACACATTTTGCCTATTAACAAAGTTCATTGTTTCTACAGAACGAAATAACCGTTTCGAAATAATAAATTTAAATGATTATTAAATGAAGTGAATTACTAATCTCTAGAAAATCATGCAATTTTTGTTTTCAATAATATTTCCAACACTAGTTGCTGTGACTTACCGATTGCAGGGGTTTGGCTGTTATTAATGTATAAGTTGTTGCAGCAATTAGTAGACAAACAAGTGGCCATGTCGACCTCGATCTCCTGCACGGCGCCGCCATGATACGATGTCGGTTTAGTGAGGTTCGCCGCAGCCTAAGTGACCGGGGACGGTATAAGAGGGCGGGTCCTGCGATTGGCGACCCAGCAGCGAAAGTACTCGGGGAATTAGCCGTCTTACTAAACCCAAGCCAATATGCTCCCTCTCCTTTATAACTTGTTAAGAATCCGTTGCACTGACTCCCCAACCGCTCATGAATGGGGATCGATGGCAGTTTGGTTCGGAAAAAAAGAAACACTCACTCTATTACGAGCTTACACAAGACCCCGCTCGCTCCAGTAGAGCTTTTGAAACCATTCGGGGGATGATTGCTTCGTTCTTTGCCTGCATAGGTTGGTCTAAAACCTCCCCTAAATCATTTTCTTCGTTCTCTACAAACATCCTCCTCTATACAATGCTATAGAGAGTACCGAGGTTTGAAAAGCTCGGTCAGGATACACAAACCCTTGATTCTTTAGAATATGGCCTACCCCCCTTTTCTTCTTGGGCGTTGAACGAAAGAAAGTATTGAGGGTTACGTAAGAGGAATGTATATCTTTTGTAACGCCCCATACAAAACCACAATCTGTGTGAACCAGAATAGAGTTTCGGAACCATCGATTAAATCGCCTACCTTGCGCAATTTTTTGATTTTGTAAGCACTAAAATAGAGGTGAAGATAATCAAAGTCGGGAGCTGATAACCACATCACCTGTATGATTCAATTGCCTTTTTACTGTATTACCTCTTCACGGCTTTACAATAGGTCCTATATAAAGCCATGATGTCTTCTTCCTAGTTTTACTGATCAATTTAACTTCCGATGATCATTGATTGACCTACCCTTGTTTCGTAAAATGGTCAAGGGGACCTTGATTATATTTAAATAACATTTTTCCAATCATGTCATATTCGTTGCTATCTATAAGAACGTCAATGAAAATATGTTATAATTATGATCATTATGTTCTATATCTAATTATATCTAAGCAATGTTTCTTTTAATTATGTTTTCGATTCTAAGAGAAATACTGATCATCGTTGACTCTATCAATTTGAAATCAGTCTTACAATACAGGTATATATTTATATACTTTTCCGTCTTGTTAATTGTTTATGAAACTTGGTATTTTGATTTTAGGCGTTAAATATATTATCATGTATATATATTAGTTGCAAGGTGTCGTAAGAAATATTATGAATTATCATTATTTTGTATTTCTCATGTCACATACATTCATAATCGTTTAACATCGTTTAACAATATGTTATATTCAAAAGTTATTCTTGCTTACAATACATCACGTAAACTTTGTGGTTCCGTTACATCGAAAACTATTTTTGCTACATTCCGCGCTATATTAACGGCAAAATTAATGTTCCGATTTGATGTTTCAAAAACAGTACATATTCTGGACTTTTGACAGATCAATAATTTAAATGAAATGCTATCAAACTCATTCTAATGTTTGAATTATCAATTGGTAAAGATAACTGGTCAATTCATAAAGACATCACTATTATAGTCTAAGATTCTAGCTGGAAGGAGTATAATACTCCTTCCATCTAGAATCTTAGACTCAACATGCTCAAGTTGATAATGCACTACTACTACTGCCACTGCCACTGCCACTGCCACTGTCACTGCCACTACCACTACCACTACCACTACCACCACCACCACCACCACCACCTCCACTACCACTACTAGTCTTCTACTACTACTACTACTACTACTACTACTACTACTACTACTACTACTACTACTACTACTACTACTACTACTACTACTACTACTACTACTACTACTACTACTACTACTACTACTACTACTACTACTACTACTACTACTACTACTACTACTACTACTACTACTACTACTACTACTACTACTACTACTACTACTACTACTACTACTACTACTACTACTACTACTACTACTACTACTACTACTACTACTACTACTACTACTACTACTACTACTACTACTACTACTACTTCTAATAATTATAATACTTCTAATAATTATAATAATACAATTATTGTTGTTATTATTATACTAATTATGGTTTTGTATATGAAATTATTATCAACTGTCACTAATGATTTCATATCCAAAACCATAATTAGTAGTTCGTGATGTTTTTTTTTTTAGGACGCTTAAATGTACATACCTAAATGGTATATTCCCGGAAATCTTAGTTGGTGTTTTTTCATCAATTTTTTTTTTTTTTACAGTATCGCCTGTTAAAAATTGACTGTGGTATTAGCTTAATTGCAGTGAAGACATTCCTAACGCTGTTGAAGGCGATTGTTATCTCCTGAAAAGCTTCAATTGAATCGAAGAAGCCACGCCAGTCCAGATCTTAGTGGAGGCAGACAATAGCATGGGAGCATCAATGGCGTAGACGGCGGGGGCTATATAGGGGGGCTGCAGCCCCCCTCCCCAATACAATTTTGTTTTGCTAAACTCATGTCACATTCGGGCAATCTCATGTCGTATTCGCCTTCGGGCAAAATTATGTCGCAAAATCATGTCATAGTATTTGGGCAAATCGTTTTATATTCTGGCAAAACCATCTGAAATTCGAGCAAACCATGTCATATTCGGGCAAAACCATCTCATACAGTATTCGGGCAAATCCATGTCATATTCGGGCAAACTCATGTTAATATTTACAAGCGCTTAGAGGTATTTTGCAATATGCGCTATATATACGAATGTCTATTATTATTTATTATTTTACACTGGGGCAAAGTCATGTGATTTTAGGGAAATATAACGTAATTTTTTTAGCAAAACAAGTCATATTTGGGCAGATCCATCTCATATTCGGGCAAATTCATGTCATATTCGGGCAAAATAATGTCATATTCGGGCAAAATAATGTCATATTCGGGGAAACTCATGTTACATTTGTGCAAACTCGTGTTATATTGGGGCAAGCCAAAGTCAGGTTTCATTTGAGGTCAATATATTGTCAAATTCGGGCAAAATCGTTGTTGTTTCCGTCCGGCCTAAACCATCAAAAATATACTTTTCAGGCATCAGAGAGGCCGGGACCCTCACTTATGTATCATTTTGTTTGTTATCTAACAAGGTGGGAAGGATAATTGTTCGGTCAGAAGAATCGGATAATTATTCAGGAAGGAAAATTATTCGGGCAAAAGACCTCAGCCCCTTGAGAAAATGTGCCAGTATACGCCCATGAACAGCATTACAATAATGACAGCATTAATAAGTTACGGTTCTTTACTCTGGAATGGGAGTATATTATGCTTCCATGCGATGGAAGTGAAGTGGACTAAAGGCCCGTTCGCATATCACCGGATAGCGTAAACGGATGCCCAGCGAATTGAAAAATTTGTGAAATCAAACTAAGCGGTGGTGAAAGTCGTCTCCATTGCCTCATACACAAAACATTCCGCCGGATAGAACAACGTACATTGCCTGACAAAGAAGGTACAAGAAACGCATGCGGAACGGATTGTGAATTTTACTCTGCGTCGGGTATCCGTTTACGCTCTCCGGTGATATGTGAACGGGCCTTTAAGTAAGGCCAGCCTATTCATTGAATGAAGGATACAAGATAATTGACCACTTGATACATAAGTTATAAAATCTGGACGCAGAAATCGAAAATCACATTCAATAATAAATTTACCCTGTTGTTGGGGAGGGGAGTGGCAAACATTTCCACTAGAGCCAAAAGGGACATTCGTATACGACTATACTCATACTTTCAAAATAGATCGAATGTAATATGTTATTAAAATGGATAGTAAGGCTCTGGTGCTTGGAATAATACTGTCTTTTATAAATTAGAGATAAGCTGAAGTGTATCAAGTGCGAACGCACATAATCTAAACAAAAATCGTCGTTTGCTAAAAATCCATTCAGAAGCACCACACAAATCTATTTTTATAAAGTCATTCAAATTAAAGTCGGTAGTGTCGACTTTTATATGGATTTCATCGATATGAAATTTGATATTTATAAGTATATATTTTGTCACACAAACACATTTGTGAAAACAAACAAAAAGTGCCTTTACATGAATTTCTCAAAATTAGATCTATTGAAATAGACCTATAGCATGAAACTACCTTTACCAGTCCCTCCATTATAGCAGGGTTTCCATTAGAAAAACAACAACAGCGCATTAATAATTTCGGAAGATAAGGGGTTCTGATGTTCCAGGTGTGTATTTATAATTTATATTGTATTTCTGTGTCCAGGTGGCTGACTTGCGCCCTCTAGTGTTAAAGGGGTAGTACAGTTTTGGTAAGGCTGAACTTTAGTAACCAAACCTGGACAGTAACATTATAAACTAATAGTTATAACTCCACCATGCTCGAAAGGTATACAAAATTACAAACGACTATGTAAAAAGTCCGTTATCATTAAAAAAGAGCCATTAAAACACAAGAGGGCGCTTTCTAAAAAGGCATTGGTTTCAACCATTTTTCATACAAAATTATGCATGTGATGTTTTATTGAAATAATGATTAAATAGAGAGATCATCAACAACTATTTAAAAAAAAGCTTTGAAAATTTTTGAAAGTGCAAGCATTTTTTAAATTTGTTGAAAAAAATCATCTAATTATTTGGGCCCCAAATAATTATAAGATCAGATATATTTATTGATATTTCAGCCGTTTCTGGACCGATTTTGACCAAATGAAGTTTATTCTGCCATTAAAATTGCATGTTCTCTCAAATTCGACACTCAGTTTTTCATTACCTCACAACAAAATTGTGATGTGCAGCGCCCTCTCTACCAAAACTAAACTGAAACAGCTCCGTTTTTAGCCTCATAAGATGAGAAGATGTCTACCATGCACGGCAGAATGATTACTTAGTTTTCAATATTCTCAAAACTGCATTTTAAATAAAACACATACAACCGAAAATAATGACAAACTTTGCAGAGAAGGGAAATTCAGTTGTATTCAAAGATAGCACACAAATGGTGAACATTTATTACTTGCATCAAATACATGATCATAAATGGAGCATACAATTAATCTGAGAAATCTACTTAGATATTAGCCTAGGTATTATTAAGTTACACAGGTAACGAGGAACAATTTCAAAATGGACAAAATTCTCAATTATGGACTGTAAAATGTATTATACCAGGGGGTGTTTCACAAAGATCCCAAGTTTAAATTAAATTCGAAGTTTGATTTAACATTATGGAAAGCCATTATTTTCTATGTAAAATGTATACATTATTTTTCTTTTTTCAAGTATAACATTCAATTTTGTTTAAAAACTATTTTCTACTATCAAAGAGATTTGATATTATTGATGAAGAAATCTTTGAGTCTCAATGCAATTTTTCTTTTGAATATTTGTTTAATTCCAAGACTACTGCAAACGGCTTTCCATAACTAAAGTCCAACCTAAATTTAAGTTAAAATTAAAATCTTTGTGAAACACCCCCTGCTATTATGTTTTATTTGTACAATAGTGCAAAATACAATTTCCACTAAGAAAGGTATGAAAGAATGGTAGACCCAAACAAGTTTAATAGTTTTGAGTAGGAGAAAACTTATTTTTCCAATTTGTTACAATTGAAGTGAGCCCCATATATGCTGCTGGTTCTAGTATTATATTTTTTTGATAATAAAATGCTTTTAAATATGAAATTGTTTGGATAAACAAGTCAGAAATCTAACTAAAAATAATGATAAAATACTATTAAAGAAACATATAAGAGAGTACTAGACATGAATGATCAATTGTTCAGTCTCAACTTGTCTTATTAGTTTAAGAAAATATAAGCTACAAACATTACATTGATGGATATTTACTACTTTAAAATAAAACAGAGAATCATCCCACCAACTCACGTTATTTTCATGGTTGAATTTTGAATAATACAAATGTAACATCAGAACATTTTTAATAAAATAACTAGAATTTGAACCCAAGATTCCTAGAACATTAAAGGGATCTTGTAACATTTTGAAAATCCTCAAAACTTACTTAGAACTCTAGCAGTTCTCAAATACCTCATTTTATATGTATTATTACTAGAAGAATGGAACATTTGGTTTTCCAAATTGCTTTTCCGATGTAAATATATGTATGATTCAAGTGTCCAGATTCATAATTATCTAGTTGATAATTATAACTGTGTAAAAAGTCAGTGCAATGAGTTAGCAAATATCATTGTGCATTTTCGCTCATTACTCGGTCATATGTCATACATTTACTGTGGAAATTTCACACATGAGTCAGTGGACATATCGGATCACAGAAATACACATTTTATCAACCATTTTCTATTTTTTGCACATGTCATTAAAATCACTAGATCCATTTAAAACCTAGATATTCCCTTGTGAATTGTAAATGGTCATAGAATAGATGCTGGTTACATCAGTGATCGATATGATGAGACTTGCATTAAAACCAATTGCTAAAAAAAAGGAAAAAAGAAGAATTTAATGAAACATCAAAGGATTTATTTGTACATTTATACTCGATGTTCATTTATACATATCTATGAAAATTTAAGGCACATTATATTTAGAAAAAAGAGCACTGGTACATGATAGTATCATATATAACTGTTGGGCAAGATAGACGACATATTCTCACAACAAATATCAGCCATAACTCTTCTGGGAGTTGTTTTAATTGCTTGCATAATTGATGTTAGTATTTGGCGTGTATTTAGAAAATGCATTCATAATTTAAAGAAAAACTGTTCTTATTATCAAATCAACTATTTGTACTTATCCATAGTAGACCTAACTCTTTATTCAACATGATTCAGAAATATTTTATATTACAAATATCAACCATAACTCTTCTGGAAGTTGTCTTAATCGCTTGCATAATTGATGATAGTATTTGGCGCGTATTTAAAAAATGCATTAATTATTTAAAGAAAAACTGTTCTTATTCTGAAATCAACTATTTGTACTTAACCATAGAAGACCTAACTCTTTATTCAACATGATTCAGAAATATTTTACATTAAAAATATCAACCATAACTCTTCTGGAAGTTGTACTGATCTCTTGCATAAATGATGATAGTATTTGGCGTGTATTACGAAAATGCATTAATTATATAAAGAAAAACTGTTCTTTGTATCAAATCAACTATTTGTACTTATCCATAGAAGACCTAACTCCTTATTCAACATGATTCAGAAATATTTTACATTAAAAATATCAACCATAACTCTTCTGGAAGTTGTATTATCTCTTGCATAATTGATGATAGTATTTGGCATGTATTTAGAAAATGCATTCATTATTTAAAGAAAAACTGTTCTTATTATCAAATCAACTATTTGTACTTATCCATGGATAGTACTAGTAGACCCTACTCTTTATTCAACATGATTCAGAAATATTTTACATTAAAAATATCAACCATAACTCTTCTGGAAGTTGTCTTAATCTCTTGCATAATCGATCATAGTATTTGGCATGTATTTAAAAAATGCATTAATTATTTAACTAATAATTGAACAAAAGATGTTATCAAATCAACTACATGTATTTGTACTTATTTATAGTAGACCTAACTCTTTATTCAACATGATTCAACAACATTCTACATTAAAAATCATTCTACTACCAACTATTACATCTACATATTACACCTAGCATTGAATTCATGCATGTCTTGTCATATCCCTTACACAGTTGAAACATACAGTTCTTTATCAATATCCTTACATTTGACAGAAGAACACATACAAGCAACGTACGTGTACATGTAGATGCAATTCATTAATTGCTAAGCTAGTTGATAAAATATGCAAATATCTTCCACAGTCCTAACCTTGGTGAAAATGATATGATATTCAAATGAAAACTGCACACTAAACTATAATCTAACTTCAAACCTAAACTTTATTTTCTATCACCTATCTAATTCTAACACAGCTGTGGTCAATTTATGAAATACATTGTATATAATAAGTGCATTTAGTGCTTGTAGTCTTGCACAGTACCATCAACAACATTATAGTTAAAGGGAACCAACACCCACAAAATAATATTCTTATACATGAAAGGTAATAGTTTTAGTATTCCTTTCAACCACAAAGTTCAGAAAAACCAAAGGCTCCGTTAGGTTTTGTAAGGTTTGGTGATTAATTTAATTGTTTATGAATTACACAACCATTTGCAAAGTGTTGGACATCTATTCAATATCAAACGACAGTACCAAAACAAACAAGCCAGTGTTGTTCTTTGCATGGTGTTCCCCTTTAACATACATTCAAATACAATTCTCATTCTGCGTTATCTTATATGGCATGGATATATTGTATACTTACATTTGTTGCTACCATTATATGTATTCTACAAAATAATAGCGTATCTAAATGACAACAAATAATTAATATCCTTAGTAATGTAGGCTGGTTGCAAAGAAAATTGAATGGTTCATCAGAAATTAAGCATCTGCATTTAAGATTTCGGATAAGTAAAAAAACAAACAAATATAAATTCAATGAAATATAACTAAAGTTGCTTGAATTAGCATCACGTTTATTAATTTGGTTGTTTCTTTAGAACTGAATTGCATATTAGTACACATCGATGGCAATCAAAATTAAGGTTGTATAAATTAGGGAAGAAACTGAGAAATGTATACATGAGAAGAGTAGTAGTCAATAGCATATGATGAAACCATGTATCTCCAAGCTAGGCATAAGTGCACAAGAGGCAACACAAATATCTACATCTAAAAATAAATATTACACTGTGCCTTCTGGAAGGAAACGATGGCTATATTGTGGGCAAGCAGAGGTGGGTGCTAATTGGATGTTTCATTTTGTAAAAAAAGTGCAAAAGCAAGTTGGAATGACCCTTGTTCTAACGAAGGGAAGATTTGACACAATATGCATGCTCTATATTCCTTCTACGAAAAAAAATACATTGTGATGAAAATCATTAAAAACACAAGGATTACAGTGTGCATTCAGCCTCTATTTTCATTTTGCATATCCAATTTCAAAAAATGTAAAATTGTTATGAGTAGGTGGGTCTTTCAAGAAAAGTTAGCATTCTAGACATCAAGCGAGCATATGAGCAAGACAAACAACTGACACATGACATTACAAAGATACGACAAGAGATGAAAGTGCTTTGTGCTATCAAAAATCTTCATGAGATATATGCTTTTGGCTGATCCGGTTTGATCTGGTCGAGAGTGGATGGAGTGTCCTTGCGGTTCTCGGCAAGTTTGTTGGGCAGGTTGGGTGAAAGATGGAAGTGCTGTGTGCTGTCATAACTCTCCATGAGATGTATGCTTTTGGCTGTTGTCCCTGGTTGCACTGGTCTCCTGATCCGGTTTGATCTGGTTGACTGAGTGTCCTTGCGGTTATCGGCCAGTTTGTTAGGGTTAGGGTTAAGTTGGGTGAGAGATGGAAGTGCTTTGTGCCGTCATAACTCTCCATGTGATGTAAGCTTTTGGCTGTCGTCTCTGGTTGCAGTGGTCTCCTGATCCGGTTTGATCTGGTTGACTGAGTGTCCTTACGGTTCTCAGCCAGTTTGTTAGGGTTAGGGTTAAGTTGGATGAGAGATGGAAGTGCTTTGTGCCGTCATAACTCTCCATGTGATGTAAGCTTTTGGCTGTCGTCTCTGGTTGCAGTGGTCTCCTGATCCGGTTTGATCTGGTTGACGGTGGACGGAGTGTCCTTGCGGCTCTCAGCCAGTTTGTTGTTGTGCAGGTTGGGCGAGTTCTCTTCACTGGTCTGGTCTGTGGATTCGGTCTGGTTCTTCCTGGCGGGACCAGGTTTCTTGGCCTCCTTCCTAGCCTCGAGCTCCTCCCATATACTGGAGGTCTCCGTGTCACTGATGTAGTTGTGCTCCCCGGTGTAGTGGGTGGGGGCCACCAGGAGGGGGTCCACTGAGAAGGCCTTCAGGTCACGGGGATGGAACTGCTGCTGCCATTCTTCCCTGCAGGGATTAATCAGATAAAGAGGAGTATGAAACTTTTGTACCAACTCAGAACATCTAACATCAAACAGCTCCTCCCAGATACTGGAGGTCCCTGTGTCACTGATGTAGTTGTTATTTTAGCCAATACATTTAACTAAAATGCTAATAGTTACTTTTCTAAACTTACTCTGGATGCTGGTCAAACATGATGGGGAGGTATTCATCGACGGGGACCATCTTGCCGAGGGGTTCCTGGGCCAGCAACTTCCTAGCGCCCTCTTGTGTCAGCATGTAGCTTAGAGTCCAGTAGGAGTAGCTTGGCCATACCAGCTGACTCGACCCGGGCAGGTACTCTTCTTGGGACGGGTGCAGGATTTTGCGCCCAACATAACTAATGCATAAAGGGAACAATAAAATATCAATGATGATAATAATACTGTTTTATTTCCCCAGGATTGCCTCTTTAGTGACGAACACTGCTGTTCCATAGAGCCCTGCGTTATAAACCTAAATGTTACAATTACCCTACTGGTTTAAAGGCAGTATGTACCCTATTTATAATGGTCTTTGGTATGATCCGGCCGGGGTTCGAACCCACGACCTTCAGTGCATGAGACGGATGCTCTACTACTGAGCTACATGCCCGGTCTGATGGTATCAAAAAGCAAAGGTGAACTATCGTTTGATTTATAAATTTTTTTTTTTTTTCTTCAAAAATCCACTACAACATCATTGCCAGGAAACAAACTGCATAATCATGTGCACCAAACCCCTGGGGAGCATACAAGCCTGAACTGTTAAAAGTACTACTAAGCACCAAACCAAGTACCCATTTATACTCCTGGTAGAGAGCAGCAATGCGGATTAGATGCCTAGCTCAAGGACATAAATCCTGGGCATCAATCGGTTTCAAACTCGAGACCCAGCATTTAGAGAAATCAAGCACCTATCCAATCCTGTCACAACACCTCCACATTTCTATAAAAATCCACAGATAAAATACAGAAGTGAAAACCACACTAAACATTGACGGGTATTTCTTAATACTATACTTTACACATTTCCAATATGATCTACAGTACCATCCTCTAGTATGCTTTTTGAAGCACTGGAAACAAGTGTATCACTTTCAGCTTTCTGCTTCATATAAAGGCAGTGAAAAAATAGCTGTAAACAATTATTGTAAGATGTTGGGGCATGTGCCAACTCCTTGGTACTCACATTAGATCCCAGTCAAGCCTCCTGGATGCAACCTCCGCCATGACGCCTGCGAGGCGGGGCCGGAAACGATTGCCAAACCGGATATCGTCCTCAAACAGCAGAACTCGCGACAGGTTCCTCTCAACAACCTACACAACAGCGACAAAAAATAACATTACCATTTCAAGAATTCTCACTGGTCAGATCTCATTTCAGTAAGGAATATCTCTTATCATCATTTGATTATTAGTATATATTTAAAGTAAGGCTGAGTCATGTCGGTAATTGTCGGAACCGGGTCCCGATAAACTTTTACCGGTCGGGAACCGGTATCCCGATAAATTTTTACCGTCGAAACTCGGACCGGTATAATCACGCAATCGTGCACGCATCAGCAAAAATGCACTGTTTGGGGCTTATATTGCTCTTTTTATATGCAAATAACATTATAAATACCGAGGCTTTTATGGATTTACATATCAATCTTTACGGGAAAATAGTTACAGACTATCCAGAATTAACTCAGTTTCGCATGAAAAGTACTTTTTTTCGAAGTAAATTGGACCTAGAAATCGATCGTTTGTTCACCATTGCCCATCGCAACACGGTTCACAGAAACTTAGCCCGCTAGTCGGGCGGGGGAAACATCACATGTACAATCGCTTGTGACTGTGAGCCACTGCCCTCAAAAAGTGGCTATAAATTAGCCTTTTCGCAATCAACACCATTTTGATATTCTACTTACATGATTTCATGGCGTTTGATAGCTGAACAGAAACAAAAATGAGCCCCAAAACAATGAAAACAATTACGCAAAATATCGATAAAAAACGACTACATCGCTCCTATTCTTTGTGTGCAAGATACGGGTCTTTTTTTCTTACCCGAGATTCATCCGCGGCCGGTGGAACTATGTTAATACATCCGCCATAGGTTATAAGTTATAACGTATGGCGGATGTATTAACATAGTTCCACCGGCCGCGGATGAATCTTGGGTAAGAAAAAAAGACCCGTATCTTGCACACAAAGTATACGAGCGAATAGGAGCGATGTAGTCGTTTTGTATCGATATTTTGCGTAATTGTTTTAATTGTTTTCATTGTTTTGGGGCTCATTTTTGTTTCTGTTCAGCTATCAAACGCCATGAAATCATGTAAGTAGAATATAAAAACATTTAAAAATGGTGCAAATTACCAAAAAACGTATTTTTAGCCACTTTTTGAATGCACTGGCTCATCAGCTGGATCATACAAAGATCCATCAGACAACTCCCCTGGAGTATCGGACTAACATTGTGTGCACATCCGCCGACAATATCGTTCAAATGACTAGCAATTTTGCGCTTCCTGTTCAATTTCTGACTGTCAAACGAAGTAACGAACCAAGAATTTCTCGAAAATAACCACTCTTTAAAGTAAATGATATCAATTGCCCCGTTTTTATTTGAATTCCGCTACATTATTGTGATAATCTTAATTTCTTTTTTAACATTTTATTTTTTAAAATTTTTTTTCGGGGCACCGTTTCCGAAATACCGAACCGGGTCCCGATTGAAACGGTCGGTAACCGGTGTGATCGACCGAACCGACTCAGCCTTAATTTAAAGCAATTTCATGCATGTGCAATTATGAGCTATGAATTGTGGATTAATCCACCAAACCCATGCATGGATAACAGACGCTTGCAATTGTTTTCTTTTCAAGACTTTAACGATGTCTTAAATCGGAAAGAATCAGTCAATTCATTAATTTCTTTAAAGGGAAGGTTTCCCCATTATCTTTTTACCTATGATTAAGTTCTCTACACTTTAAAACATAATTTCATGCAAATATGTCCAATGTTTGCCCTCTGAACAAAGGAGAATCATCATTCCAAGTCACTCGCTGTATGGGATAATCCCATTCATCGCGTATAGCGTGGAGGCTGCCATTATATTTTTTGAAACCCAGATTTAGAATTGTTCACGCTGAAATGCTACGTCAAACCTGAACAAGCTTGGCCTCTTTTTGTTAGACCTCGCAGCTCGCAGGGTTTGTGCACAAACACACGGAAAAACGTGAGCCAACAGAAAGAGTAGTTCGGGTTTGACGTCACATTTTAGAGCGATCCAAGTTTCATAAACATCAATGGCAGCCTCCATGCTGTACGCAAGGAATGGGATTAGCCCGTACACCCGAGTGACTTTGAATTATGCTCATCCCTTGCACAAAGGGCCGATGTTGGTCATATTTGCATGACATTCTGTTTGTATGTGTAGAGACGTTGGGGAAACTTTCCCGTTAAGCTGTGAGAGAGGCAACTAAAAAATGGCTACAATTTACTGAACATATTTCAAAGGCTTAACAATGGTAGCTAGGAGAGGCCATATCTTAGTGACCGTTTGACTTGGGGCAAAATATATCAGAATTTTCCACGAGACACTTGGGGGAACTATTGGTGCAAATATCAGCCAAATTGAAGGGGGTCTGGTGAACAATTATCTGATTTGATGTGGAACAAAATTTTGGGCCAATCATAGCGGTGCACATGGAACTTTCAACAAATATTTCTGTATTCAACAATACTAAGGTTTGGATTTTACCACATAAGCCATTTTGTATACTGAACAATATTTATCAATTAGTTTGGCCAATAAAGATGCTAATGGTAAATTTCCTAATACTGTTATTTGAATTTGGCTTTTAAAGATATTGTACACCTTTTGCTAGTGAAACTTTAATAATTGCGCGATTGTTGTCTTATTGGTCTAGCAACTGCAGACTCGCTATATTTCTTGTTTCCCAATGCTGATATTTGGCTTTAAAACGTGTGATAATGTACTCACATCCTTCCAGACGTAGTAGTGGCTGAGGAAGCATCCTATCTCTCCCTTGGTCAGCACTCTGCCCCAGTATGGATCAGCATAGCCAGGTAGCATGTCGATCCCCATCTCTCGCAACATGTCCGGAGATAACTTCCTACAAACAAACAATATAAACAATACCAAAATTATTCAATGGCCATGAGCTGCTTGGAAGGAATGCTCCCCAGGGAAGGGGCAGCATGTCTATCCTCATCTCTCGCAACATGTCCGGAGATAATTTCCTACAAACAAACACACAGACAAATATTACTAACAATACCAACATTATTCAGGCTATAAGTTCTCTCTACTATGAACTCTGCCCCAGTAGGGATCAGCATAGCTGGGCAGCAGGTCGATCCCCATCTCCTGCAACTCTCTCTATTACAAACAAGCACAAACATTACAAACAATAACAATAAAACAATCTAACAACATGAAAACCCAAATCATAATTTTGAGTCAGATATATATTTGTTAGTATATATTTAGTTTGCTTTAGAAAGATATTCATGAAAATGTAAAATAGAGAAGAAATTTCCCACCCTGAATATAAATCTTTTGATAGAATTTTCAAAACTATATAGCCAGGGGCAAAAAAACACATAAGAATCAGTTTTACACCGGATATTAGCATTGAATTGAACACAACAAAAAACAAATAACTTGTGAGCCATGTGTCTGATTGGGAGCACAAGGTCTCGGCCTAGTTAGCCCAGGGGGTGTTTCACAAAGATCCTAAGTTGAACTCTAAGTTGGACTTAAAAATTATGGAAAGCAGTTGTTTCTAAGCATATTTTATTGATAGAGTCCTTTTAAAAGGCATAACATGCGGATTCAAATCATAGTAATATGTCTATTATCAAGGAGATTTCATGTTCTGGATGTAAATTTTATGAAAGTCTAAAATACTTGCATTCTTGATGTTCAATATGTTTTATTCCAAGGCTACATATGGCTTTCCATAATAGTTTGGTCCAACTTTTTAGAATCTTTGTGAAACACCCCCAGGTCTTGGCCTAGTTAGCCCAAGGAGTTTGACCTGCGTCCAGCAGCTGGGATGAATATTAGCTATTGTACAAATACCAATATGTCAGAGGTAAATTGAAATACATGCGAAAGTGGAAGTATAAATCCATATCTAACAAAGTTGGAATTGTTTCAAACATATTATAGGGAAACAGGAAACTGAGGAAATATATAATATAAATGAAAAGGAGAAAATAAAAATAGGGTTTCTCCAGGACTGGTAAGGATTAAAGATTTTCTGTCATAAAACATATATCTAATTGAGCAAAGTATCTCTCTACCCTCCAAAAAGTATGACGGGCAGTTGGTGAAACCTAGACTACAATGTATATATGCCAGACAAACAATCAGACCGAGGTTGTTTAGTACGATGCATCAACCAATGTATTTAAAGGGGACCACCAGGCAAAGAATAACACATAATTATATGTTTTGCTACCGTTTTGTGATATCAAATAGATACCCAACATTTTGCAAAGGGTTATGTAAATTCATAAACAAAGCAATACATTACCACCACTTACGGAACCACTACTATTTCCTGGTTCCGTACGGGCCAAACATTTGCGAGTGCGCCAATGCTATTCACGCCTAAGTTTGCTCAGGACAAAGTAGTCTCGTACATGCAGACTCATGAACGCATGCTTTTAGAATGGTGATGCGTTTTCCAATTATATACATTTTTTTATTGGAAACATATTAGTGTGAACTTGTTGATGGAATGGACTACTAAAGAGGTTACCTTTCATTTATAAGAATATTATTTTTGGGTGGTGGTACCCTTTAAGTTTATATTGCTTTGAACTACATGGTTATGTTCTGTTTACCTTGCCTCATGTCACTTTGAAATGGTTTATTCATTTCATTTCTGACAGTGGACCTGGGTTTTCTGGGTTTTACAACTTTTGTTAATATTCTTTTGAATTTGATAAAGATGATGTATATATATATATTTTAAATAAACTTATCTACTGTATATACCTGAAGTATGAGCTAATTCCTGCACATTTTATGAGGAGTTTAATGTCTGTAGGCAGGTAAAAAAAAAAGTTTCCATCACTTACTTGCCGTCGACAGCGTTCCATATGGTCGCATCAATGCTCAGCACCTTAAGATTAGACAGCATGCGCAGGCGTCTCTCGGGCCGCCTCTCCAGGTTGATCAAATAAATCTCATCAAATCCCATCTTATCTGCCGGCTTGTCTGGCTCCATGGTGATGTACGATGAGGTATACATGGGGGTATCTCCCTCCACTGTCAGCAATAAATGTATGAGGCATAAATATAATTATTTATGTTAAGTATAAGTAATATAAGTATTCATGTTAAGTATCATATTTGAATATTAAATATCTAAATTTGATTATCATACATGGGGGTATCTCCCTCCACTGTTAGTGTATGAGACAAACATTTATCAGTTTTCATGTTTATCATATTTGAATTAAATAATTTAATTCAACTAGAATTCATATTGGGCTATGAACGATGATGTATGTACATTGGGGTATCTCCCTCCACTGGGAGTGTATGAGACAAAACATTTATAAGTTTTCATGTTTATCATATTTGAATCAAATAATTTAATTCAACTAGAATTCATATTGGGCTATGAACGATAATTATACATTGGGGTACCTCCATCCACTGTTTATATGAGAAACATTTATCAGTTCTCATGTTTACCACATATTTGAATTAAAAATTTAAATTAAAAATAATCAAATTAATATTGAGCTATGAATGATGACTATACATGGGGTATCTCCCTCCACTGTCATCGACGAATTTATAAGGGCAAAAATGTATCGGTTTTCATGTTAAACATAGTGACCCAAATTCTCATAATTTTTTCATAAATTCTCTTATATAGGC
This sequence comes from Echinarachnius parma, assembly GCA_037951105.1. Classification (NCBI taxonomy): domain Eukaryota; kingdom Metazoa; phylum Echinodermata; class Echinoidea; order Clypeasteroida; family Echinarachniidae; genus Echinarachnius; species Echinarachnius parma. The sequence goes on from JBAMJV010010121.1 coordinate 24,964, forward strand.
ATCAGGACAATTGGCCGCTTGAAATTCAAGTTATAGTATAGTCGGTCATCAGCCATATTGTGTCCTGGATCATCCAGGACATTGTATTACTGGTGACCGGTTATACTATAACTGAAACGGCAAGCAGTCCTTTGTCCTAATTCCTAAGTAGAGCTAGAGGGATTGACTGGATAATGAAAGGAAACAATTAGAATATCTCTGGGGGCAAATAGCAACAATCAATGGGTCTGCTGGTAGTCTTTTATCTATTTAGGCCGGGCTCAAGTTGAGCCACTGATGAGAATTCGGGCCAATAACATTACCAAGCCTCTCAATATAAACAATCAAGCAAATATATGAGTTTTTATGTTTATCATTTATATTTAATGAGCCTTTCAAAAACAATATGAAAAACTACAAACAGAACAAATTCCATCATTTGATAGTATTTTACACATAGACACATTAAATTTGGAGTGGACCATATTAATTATTTTTAACACTATCTACTGATCAAACGTTCTTTTAGTTTTTTGATGATGGTGTTAAACGATATCTTAATAATTACAGCAAAGTTGTTTTTACTAGACAACACATATAAATGAAAATAAAATGTGCTGTTTTATCGTCTGTAACTGACCAAAAATGTTTTAAACTTACACATGGTTTCCAGCTTTGTGTGAATCATTTGCTCGATCTCTTCTTTCAGAGGGTGGTGGCTCTCTGGTGGGAACAGCATCACACCAAAGTGTACTGTGTTAAGGATGTGAAATGGTATACCTGCAAGTAGGGAATTGCAAAGGGAACATTAATGAACATGTACATGTTAATATTTTTCATACTGTGAAGACTACAAATATTTTAACCATCCAAGTGCGATAGTCGACTTAAGCCCTCCACACACTCTATGATTCCGCCATGATTTAGCAGTTGTGCGACACTGTGACTGGTGGTGTGCATGACGTCATGTATTTGCTCATTTTCACTCATAAAACTGAGTCGTAGAGCCAGTCGTAAGGATTGTATGTCCATCTCTTGCACTCCAAAATTCAATAGTTGCAAGATTATTGTACAAAAGAAAATATTGTTTAAGAGCTAGTCTGAGAAAATTATTTCAAAAATATTTTAGTTGAATTCTATTGATTTTAGAGCTTGAATAATACACGGACCCTGCGACCGTTTAATTAGTCTTGACTCTAGCATTTGCAGACCCATATACATTAATGTTAGTTCTTGATATTCCTAAACCAAATATAAAATTAATTTTTGTTAAGCATAATCAAAGTAATTCAGTCAGATTTTTGGTATATTGTATTTTAACTTGGTAAAAGAATAACAAGTCATGCATGATAAATAGATTCAGAATATAAAGGAAATTACCAAATGAGCCTGAGAGTTAGACTACAAAGCGATTGATTTTCCTTGAATCATTTGAAATCTGTATCACCGTGAACTTTAAAATTTCACCAACTTGGTGTAAATAGTATCCTTGTTGTTTACGGAATGTTTTACTGAACTTGACAATGCCTGATAAGGGCTGATATTATCTTTAAGTCGCAACACTCAAGAAATTAGATTTGTTCAATTGTTCCTACATGTACATGAATGATGAATATCCACATAAAATGGACAATGAGCAGTTCATGGAACATGCCATAGCTACCCATCTGACACGACTACCTGAAAGATATGTACAAGCTAGACCACTTTGCTCCACTCGATCGGGTAGCCCAAAACCGCCTCACACCAGTTCTACCCCTCCTTTTGAATCCATCAATCATCAGTTCAGTTCTACCAGGCAAATGGGAGCGACCATTTCCCTGGTTCTACACAAGACAATCTGACTATATGTAATTTTAACATCTGGAATCATATTTATTTTCAGAAGGCTATTAATCTTTTTGATATATAGACTGATATTGATAACTTATTTTGTTTTTAACTTGACTTTATATATAGCATCTAATTTTGGAAGGGAGTCCTACTATATGCTAATAGAAGTACAGTTGGCTTGTCCAGTTCATGTCTAATTGGTCTAGATGTTCTGTTGTTTTCTTTTGGTCACTGAAGATTATTTTAGTCTGTACTGGAGTCTGTTTCTAATTATATTGGTTTCTGTGGGTCGACATACAAGATTGGGTATAAGCAGAGACTCCCACCTCTCTGGTATAAGTGTGTGGCTTTCTGCTGGTCCCATAGAGACCAACAGAAACCAATTTAGACTAGCAGAGACCAAAATAAATATATCATACTATTGGTTTCCCATACAGAATCAATTGGATTTTTGATCTGAGAATTCAAGATATGATTCTTTAATTTTGACAATTTTCCATTATGTTATGAACTTCAGACTTCAGACTTCAGAGGCAAAAGGAAAAGAAATCTATTTGAAAAGGGAAATTATATAAAAACTGGCTAAACACTACAGGAAATGCTTGCATGCAGTAAAACAGGTCTCACCCACCTACTATATGACCTTGAGATGACCTTGATATAATCTCAATGGGTATATCCTTAGGACATGTATGGAAATTGACCAATGAAAAAAAAAATACATGGGGGTCAGGATGAATTTATTTGCCCCTGAAATGCAAAAAAGAGCCCCTGAAAATTTGAATACTGTAGAGTTCAATGCTAAGCAAATTTTGGAGTGTCATTTTCATGTAGGCAAGCTTGAAAGGTGGCCGCTTGAAAAGTAGCCCCCAAAAAGGAATTTTAATATTTTCCCTGAGATTGACCTAATTTAGATTGACCTTTTCCTTCTGGCTAATGACCCCAAAATGCACATCTCAGATGCACCATCCTCCCAAAAATATAAAGAAGTATTTCATGCGCTACATGGAGTACAATTTTTAATTTTTAAATGATTCATCCGTTATCAAAAGTGATTGATCCATTAATTTCATAAGATTTTTCAGAAAGTGATATTTGAGACGTCAATCATACACTAATATCATGGCAAGACCCTTCCAAATAATGTGTGAAAGTTTAAAACATAACACTGTTTACTTAGTTGAAAAAAAAGTGAAAATTGATGTCAGATTCCATCCATTGTTTTGTGTGAAATATATTGTATTAACTCAAAACTGTGGTATATATGACCATATAACCTTGTTAGAATATCAATGGTAATATCCTTAGGACATATATGGAGATTGACCCAATTTAGATTGACCTTTTCCTTCTGGCTAATGACCCCAAAATGCACCACTCAGATGCTCCATACTCCCATCAAGTATTTCATGTACGTGATGTAGATCCTACAAATTAAATTTAATGCCTCATTGGTTGAACGATCATTGTCGTTGTCGTCATGATCGTCGTCGTCTTCGTCGCCATCATCATCATGATAATAATAATTAATACTACTTCTACTAGTAATAATAATAGATGTTTACAGAGCAGAAATTGCAATGAGCCTGGCTCTAAACGCTATTATTATTACCCCAGTCAATGGATACACACTTCAATCAATCCTGCACACAAAGTGCACAATTTACACTCCTTGGGGAGTATTCCACCCAGTCGTTTGTAATGGGAAAACTTAACCTATCTCACAACCTAATGGGGAACTTTGAACTATTTTCTGAGCTAAATGGTGAATTCTAGAATGATAATCTAGTTTAGCCTCCATGCAAAAATCAATCATAAAGCAATCTTGAACAAAAAAATGCTTCTATCTTAATACAGGCAATTTTCAAGATATTAAAAGTGCTGTTGAAAAAGGAATATGGAACAATTATTTGGTGCAAATTAATAGTAGGAGACAACCGGGAAGCAATAAAAGTGAGCAATTGCAAACAAAAATCACAATACACTTAAAATGTAGTGCTAGCTTCTACAAATCTGTGGTAAAAATATATACACAGTTTGAGTACATGTGCATGCATGCATACATGTAGATCTTACTATTTTGAAGTAAATAAATGTTTTGGCAATAATATCTAGGGATGCTGTACATAGTGGCACCATCTGACCTTTGACCTTGCAAGCTTAATATAGCTATATACTGCAGCCTGCATGACTCAGAGCCCCTCAGCAGGCCCAAGGTCTATGCAGGACCAAGTCCCAGTGGTAACTATACTTCTATACTGTACATGTTGGGCTACAGGCAGGGGTACAGAGTATGTTGTTTGAATCAGTGCAGGAAATTATAAATAACATGTGGCATAGCATGCAGAGTTGAAGGGGCATTGTACTTTCTGCTCTTGCCAGGATCGATGTCTGGAAAAGGTTATTCTTATTGGTGCTTTTGCATACAAATTTGTTTAGATCTCATTATAAGATCAAACTCCATGGAAATAATATTTATACAAACATTTACAAATATCTGCCGAATCAACAAAACAGCTAGCATGCATTCACAACATGTAATTAACCAGTTTACGGAGATATGATCACAATAACATCCTTGAGGTTTTCCAAAACTGTTGTTTTAGCTTTCAGATGCCTTTAAAAAATTGTTTTTGTTTTACATGTCTAATTCGAAAGGACAAATTGTCCATCATTCAATTTGACCCATTCGAGCCAAATAATTTTGCTTGCTGTTACTGTGTCTGCTGAGCTATGTCAGTGGTTACGGGGGTATAAAGGCACATTTTTCTCAGGGGGCATGTTAAATTAAAAATTTGATTTATATCGTTATTATTACTACCCCAGGGGTCCACAATCTACAAGCTTTGCTTATTTAATGGATCTCTCCATTTCCACAAACATTTTTTACTGTATTATTTCACGTTTCCATTGCGCTTAAACCTAAAAAGGCCGGGCTATTTGAGGTCTTCCTACGGCCGGGGGGGGGGGGGGGGGCATTATGGCCCCCCCTTAAGATCTCGGCCGCGGAGCGGCCGATCGGCGTGAAAATTTGCACGCATGATAAGTGAAGTGTATAGAATACAATGGTAATTTTAATTTTTTGGAAAATTTATTAATTTGCATATTTATGGTAATTTATGCAAATAAGGTCATAAAATTCATATTTGTACCCATAAATCATATATTCTTCATAATTAAACTCTGGTTTTCACTACAAATATTCTTTAGAGCATTTGGAATAATAATAGACAACAAATTTGGAAGAGCCAGGTTCTTATGTTTTCTATTGTTTTTATAATTTCTTATGTATTTCTTTGTTTTTTTTTACTTATGTATTTTATTGTTTTTGTTGTTTATTTTATTTCTAACTACAATTCAATTATTTTGAACCCCAAAACAAACATGTAAAATGTAAGCAAGACCAAATAACCAATGATATACCTCCATTTACGAAAACTTTATTTCCATATGTTTTGTACACAAATCACGAAATTGAGCGATTTTCGGGCTGACATGCATATACTAAAGGTCACGTGACTTCGTAACGGTAGGTCCGATTTTCAAAATTTTTGTTTTAAAATATGCACAAGACCCAAAAGAAAAAAGTCACGAAGCATCGGCGCGTCATCTTACCGCGTTTTGGAGCAATACAACAAATCGCGGAGGGGGGGGGGCCATTATGGCCCCCCCGGCCTTATTAGGGTTAATAGCTAGTTTGGTTTTATTTCACAAATGTAAACCTTATTTGTTTTGCACAAATTAGTTATATATTTGATGTTTTTTGTTGGAAATGAAAATGAACTGAATTGAACTGAATTGAACTGAACTAAAGTATCAAATACATGTAGTTGTGTGATGTTATACAGATAATACACGGTCTAGAGAGCATTATGTAAATGAAACTCACTCAAGGTTTTGTCAGATGTTGGCAACGCACGAGGCATGAGTCGAGTGCGCATGCACACCATCTGACAAATTATAAATAAAACCAAATTATAAACTCTCCTTATTAAAGGGGACCACCACACAAAGAACAACACAGGGTTTATATATGTTTTGGTACCTTCAATTGGTTTTAAATAGATATCCATCACTTTGCAAAGGGTTGTGTTATTCATAAGCAATGCAATCTATCACCCAAACTCACAGAACCAACATGGCCGATGGTTCCGTAACCAACAAACATTTGCAAGCGCACCAATTTCCCTGCGTACGTTTGGAGACATAGATGCAGGATAGAAGCGTAATGGAATTGTCTTTGTCTGCAGACCAATGAACAATTACTGTAGTATCATGATGGGTTTTCAAATTATATAATTTGTTTGGAAATCTATTTTTCTGAACGTGTTGGTGGAATTTACCACTAAAACTAATACATTTCATTTGAATACTATTTTGGGTGGTGGTATCCTTTAAAAGGGGATTTCTCCTTATTAAGAATGCCTACCTGCTTTCTTGGCCGAGTGTGCAAACGTGAGCATGTCGTCGAGGTCTTGTTTGAAGTCTGGTAGAGGTTTGTAGGAGAGCTTGTCCGTGGCCCGATGCCTGAGGTTGATGAGGTAGGTGGAGTGCACCATGGGGACCTGGAAGCAGCCCGTCTGGTTCCTCTTCACAATCTTAACATACTCCTTGGTGCGCTTGTAGTACCCCTGGAGAGAGCATTACAAACAAATGAATCAATTAACTGTTCTTCTTTGTTAAAGGGATCTAGTAACATTGTCAAAATCCTCAAAACTTACTTCTAGGATTTTAGCGGTTCTCACATACCTCATTGTATTTGTATTACTAGTAGAAGCTTGGAACAGCTTTTGATTTTCAAAATTTCTCTTCCGTTATAAATGTATGTATGATTGAAGTGTTCTGATTAAAAATTCTCTAGTGGATAAATATAACTGTGTAATTAGTTAGTGCAATGAATTAGCGAATATCATTTTGATGAGGTAGGTGGAGTGCACCATAGGGACCTGGAAGCAGCCCGTCTGGTTCCTCCTCACTATCTTAACATACTTCTTGGTGCGCTTGTAGTACCCCTGGAGAGTGCATCACAAACAAATGAACTTATATTGACTGCTCTTCTTTGGTTAAGGAATCTAGTATATCAAAATCCTAAAAACTTACTTGGGACTCTAGCGGTTCTCACATACCTCATTGTATCTGTATTACTAGTAGAAGCTTGGAACAGCTTTTGATTTTCAAAATTTCTCTTCCGTTATAAATGTATGTATGATTGAAGTGTTCTGATTAAAAATTCTCTAGTGGAGAAATATAACTGTGTACTATAGTTAGTGCAATGAATAAGCGAATATCACTTTGATGAGGTAGGTGGAGTGCACCATAGGGACCTGGAAGCAGCCCGTCTGGTTCCTCCTCACTATCTTAACATACTCCTTGGTGCGCTTGTAGTACCCCTGGAGAGAGCATCCCAAACAAATGATGATAATAGATTACACAGGGTTTCTAAGTGCTGAATTAACAAATTAACTACTTTGTTAATTTGCCCACATTTTACTTCCCATATCATCTCATAAATATTCCTCTAGGAAGACTTATGTAGCGCATTCGTGTCTGTTACAATGTCACACTCCTGTGAACATTTTTCTCCCTGGGGGTGTTGCTCAAAGAGTTGCAATCGATTGCAAAATTATAATTATTTGCAAGTCAGAAATTATAGCCTGGTAGAGTATTGTATGGATAGTGCATCACAAACAAATAAACCAATTAACTGCTCTACTTTTTGTCCACATTTATCCTTTAATAGGGAGATTTATAAATAAGAAATTATGAATTACGAAATGATGAAAATTTATAATCATAATGCTGCTCTCACACAGTGGCGAATATCCTTGCGAATATCCTTGCTAATATGAACTTTTGAAAACAAGCGCTCTGTACTAAAAAAAATGCCAATGTTTTGATGACGTCATTGTGTGGGGCGAGTTATCATTAGAATCCACACAACCATTAGTGAGCTCTTATTGCCTGTGTATTTTTGCCACGATAGCGCATTTATTTCATTGCATTTTGTAAATAAGGTTTACCTCCACCTCTGCACAATGATCATTCACTCGGAGACATTTACGGAAAGAAACACAAATTCAATGAAGTAAGTCACACGCTGTCCTACTTTATCTGCTTGAAAGACCCGCCGAGGTCTGAAAATAATGTGAGCACACAGAACACTACAAGTATCAATAAGTCCCCAGCTAATCTGCATTACACAATGAATATGCGTAGCGGTACATGGTTCCAGACTTGACTTTCAAGTAAAGTAATCCCACATTGCTGTCAGTAGGTGGGACCAGGAACATGGTCTTAGAAAATTTGACCTAACAAAGATGATTTTCTTTCAACAAATAGGAGGCTTGAATAGTAAGCCCTACATGTGTGAAATAAATGTGAACACACTGAACACTGCTAATCTGCATTACACGATGAAACATCAGAATATGTGATTAGCAATACCAGTTCCAGACTTGACTTTCAAGTAAAGTAATCCCACATTTTTGTCAATAAGGTAGGACTGTGAATATCATCAGGTGGTAGATTAAAGGTGCACCTGTAAAGTGTCAGATATTGCCCAAAATGACATTTGAGACTTCAATCCTATACCCAAATCATTGTAAGATGTGTCTGAATGATGTGCGAAAGTTTTATTGAAAAAGAACACTGCTTTCTTTGTTAAAAAAGCGAAAATTTGCGTTAGATTTTACAACTAATTCTGAGTTCTTTGCCGTAGATTAGATCGTGACCTTCATGACCGTCTGTAGACGCTCTTGAGCTGAATGGTTACCAATGATAGATATCTTCATACTAAAGGGGCATTTGAAAAAATCTAACCTTATTTTATTCTTCTCTTACCATAAGCTAAACAACACGGTAGAAGAGAAATGTGGAAGCTCAAAGTAATTTTCGTGGAGTTAGACACTTTACAGGTGCACCTTTAATACCACAGGAAGTCGTAGCCGGCTACTGCTACAGACATGTCTGTTCATTTCAGCACAAATGTTCTTTTTTGAGACCAGGAACATGGTCTTTAAAAATTTGACTTAACAAAGATGCACTTTGTCCCACACTGTCGTCTAGAAAAGCATCAATATAAGCCCAAAATGCCGGCCTCTGAAATAAATGTTAACACACTTATCATTTATTAATAAGTCCCCAGCTATTCTGCATTACACGATGATGAAACATCAGAATATGTGATTAGTTCCGCACTTGACTTACAAGTGATCCCACATTTTTGTCAGTAGATGTGACTGTGAATATCATCAGGTGGTAGATTAATACCACAGGAAGTCGCAGCCGGCTGTTCATTTCAGCACAAGTGTTCTTTTTTGAGACCAGGAACATGGTCTTAGAAAATTTGACCTAACAAAGATGCATTTTGTCCAACACTGTAGTCTAGAAAAGCATCAATATTTATTAAGCCCTACGCGTCTGAAATAAATGTGAACACACAGAACACTATAAAAGTCCTCAACTAATCTGCATTACAGGATGAAACATCATTAGCAGTACTGGTTCGATCTAGACTTGACTTTCAAGTAATCCCACTTTTTTGTCAGTAGGTGGGACTGTGGATATCATCAGGTGGTAGATTGATACCACAGGAAGTTACAGCTGGCTACAACAGACATTTCTGTTCATTTCAGCAAAAATTTCCTTTAAATGAGACCAGCGGGGTGCATGTTTCACAAAGATTCTAAGTTGAACTTAACTCTAACTTGGACCCAACAATTATGGAAAGCCAGTAGTTTCTTTGTAAAAGTGTTGAAACAGTTCTTTTGAAAAGGCAGAAAATTAAATATTAGTTTAACTATTTAGTATATTATCAAGGTCCAAGGAGCCTTGGAATAATTGATACATTTGTTTCGTTGGGATCCTATAAAATACTTGTATTTTTTCGCTTTTGAATATGTTTTATTCCAAGGCTACGAATGGCTTTCCATAATCGTTAGGTCCAACTTAGAAACTTTGTGAAACACCCCCCAGGAACAAGGTCTACGAAAATTTGACCTAGCACATATGTCTAACAAAATAGGTTTCATGCGTCTGGTATTAAGGTGTTGTCACATATCACCAAATAGCCTTAAACGGATGCCTGCAATCAAATCGAATCGAATCGAATCAAATCAAATCGAATCGAATCAAATCAAATCAAATCATCCGGTGGTAAAAGTCCATTGCAGCTTGCAAACAACAGACATCGTCTGACAAGGAATGCATTTGCCTAACAAGAAACGCGCACGAAGGGATTGAAAATGTTGCTCTCCGTTGGGCGTCCGTTAACGCTATCCGGTGATATGTGACAAGGGCTTTAGGAGAACATAATCCCTGTTTGTACAGGAAAAAGGAAAAAAGGCAGCATACCAAAGCCATAATGTTTTATAAGCTACATGCTGACATGTGCATAGGCATACCCAGGGGGGGTTTGAGGGGTTCAAACTTCAACCCCCCCCCCCCCTTTACAACTTATAACTGGTCTTGAGGCCACTTTTTAGCGGTCTCGACCATCATATCCAATGGTCTCGAGCCTAGAGTACACAACTTAACAAGCGGTCTCGGCCTCGTTAATGTTAAATGTAACCTGGTCTCGGCTACAAACATTTTTGACGGACCCCACCGCCACCATTAATTTGTGAAAACAAAATACGTGTACATCAATAGTCATTCTAAAAAGCAAACTATTGAACCTTATTTTACACAAAATTTGCAAAACATTTTGTTTCCTATTTACTGATATATCATTAATCAATTGTGTAAATGATTTGACAGTTTAATAAAAGCTATAGCTTACAAGGCAGATGCTACCTGCCAGCTTATCAGCTTTACATTGTTAAAAGTGATCCATTAACTTTGTGAAAAGTCAACCAAAATCACTTTGAGCTTTCACACTTCTCTTGTACCGTGTTGTTTGGGTTATGGTAACAGAAGAATGAGTTTTTGATTTTTCAAATGTCTACCTAATCTAAGCTTAACCTAATCATAAGGATATTCAAGATTGAATTTAAAGCATCTGTAGGCACTTTTGACCATAGTCAAAGAGTATCCGAATTTGGAGACTAAATAAATCCTCCATACATGTAGTATCCAGATTCAGAGACTTCATGCAAACGATTGGGATAAAATCAGACATGGACTTACTCTTTTTTTTTCACAAGGTAAACAATATTCCTTTTTTATGAAAATCTCACATATCATTCTCAAGAATCTTCCAATGATATATTGGTATATATAGAAGTCTCATATATCACTTTCGGGGACAAAATATAAAGATAATGGATCACTTTAACTAATTGTTTTCATATATTTTAAATATAATTTTATGACTACAGCTTATTACACTCACCTTGTCTGTAACCCCTCCCCAGAAGTTAGAGTAGTATGTGGTTGACTGAAGCATGGGTGCAATGATGGCTTTATTCTCAGCCATCAGAATATCAAGTGTGTTCGGTTGCCATAGAAAGTTATCAACATCCACCGCCTATCAAGTATAAAAATGAAAATTGATGCACAGAAGCAGTGTATAAAGAAATAATATTTTTTTAATATGATCTTTTATTTGGCATTAAAATGAGTGATTCATGTGGATATCTTTATGAAAACAAATAAAAATGGGAAATGAACGCTATGTTCCTTTACATTGTCTCCAATCATAACATGCAAACTGACGTCACCTACCAAACATGAGCCAACTTTTGAAGAACTGTATGAAATCACTATGTGCTATTTTTTTATAATGATTCAAACATGTGACTGACTGGATAAAGCAAAAGCCTGCACTTGTCAGTAATTCACGTTTTGAAGAAATAGACATTATGAGGTCACATAATAAATGCAAGTTAAAAAATGCCCAAATATTGTCTGTTTTTGAAAAATGCATCAGTTGAAAGCTCCTGAAGAGGCCTTTCTTGTGGCTTGAAAATATTCATGTTGATTGTTGCTACCAAGTACAGGGTTAGATATCCAGTCACATATTCTTTAATTAAAGGGGACCACCAGGCAAGGAATAACACACAGTTATATGTTTTTGTACCATTCTGTGAAAATAAATAGATGCGCAACACTATGCAATAGGTTGTATAATTCATAAACAAAACAATTAATTGCCACCACTTACGTAAACAACATGGCCTCATTGTTCCGTATGCGTAAAACGTCTGGGAGCGCACCAATTCTATTCACACGTATGTTTGGAGACAATAGAATCACGGACTATGCGTTCATCCTAGACAAAAGGTAGTCTTCACCGGCAGACCCATACATGCTTTAGAATGGTGATGCGTTTTCCAATTGGTATATAATTTTTCTGAGCTTGTTGGTGAAATGAACTACTAAAAATGTTATCTTTCATTTATAAGAATATTAATTTTGGGGCGGTGGTACCCTTTAACTTCAAAATCTCGGCCAAGTATAACCTCTCATGCTTTACCAGTAGATAGTCGGCCCATTGCTCACGAGCTGCTATCAAGGCGCCCTCACGCAGGGAGATGAGATAGTTGAAGCGTGCGGCTGGCCAGTCATGCGGTCCCTTCTCCAGGGCGTAGACCTTGGGGCTCTCAGATACCTCAAAGTCTACATAGTGATACAGGTGGCCTGCCCCTGCTACCCATTCCTCCAGTATATCGATGGTGTTATCTATACTGTGATCCGCTCTGATCCTGGAATAGGAGAAATCAATATAAATATATATCACACTTTCAAATTAGCTATTTTTTGAAAACCACTGTTTAGTCATGTGGTCCCTTTTCCAGGGCGTACACCTTGGGGCTTTCCGATGCCTCAAAGTCTACATAGTGGTACAGGTGACCCGCCCCTGCAACCCATTACTCAAGGATATCAACGGTGTTATCTATACTGTGATCCGCCCTGATCCTGGAACGGGAGAAACACTTCAAAATTAGCAAGTTTTGTCAAAACCACCGTTTTGTTTTATTGATGAAACCCAAAGGGATCGAGTCACTAACGTTGTCAAAATCTACACAAATTTACTCAGAACCCTAGCCACACTTACTTTAAAATAGCAATTTTTTCAATAACCGGCACACACCTGCTGTTCTGTTTTATTCATTAAGCAAAGTAAGAATGATGGAATCAGATTGCAACAATAATTGTTTCTGATATCAACCTAATGATACTTTAATCATTATTCAAATCTGCTCAAACTATCGCTGTTGGGTTTGCATTTAATTGTTTTCCATTTGCTCAATCTGCTTTGAACTTTAAAGGGATCTAGTAACTTTGTTGACATGTGCAAAAAATGGTTGATGCAATGTATATTATTGTTATCTCATAATATGTCCACAGGGTATTGTGTGAAAATTTCAAGTCAAATGGACATTGCATGGCCAAGTAATGAGCAAAAATGCAAAGTGATATTCAATAACTCACTGCACTCACTTTGTACACAGAAGAAAAACTATGATGGAAGAAGTACATGGTAGAACCATATTGACATTTACATACACATATAATGTACCACGAGTGGCATAGCGCTGTCGGACTGATTGGGGGCACGCAAATTATTGGGGGGGGGGGGGGGGGTTGGGGGTAAACTGTTATGAATTTCTTTATTTTGTAAAGGATTTTCGCCTTTTGTTAAATTTGTTTTGTATTGCTTTTATCAAATTATTGGGGGGGGGGGGGGGGGGAGGCACATGCCCCTGGTCCCCATATACATGTAAGACTAATCTTGCAACTTTAGAATTCTGACTTACAAAAGGTGGACAGTATAGATCTTTAATAGAGATCTAAAGTACTAGTTGATAAATAAACGTAATTCCCAAGTAGGAGAAAAATTGAAAATTGATGTTCAATACTGCGCCACTCATTACTGCACAGTTTGCACAGGGTATATAGTGGGCATCATCTCCCAGTGCTTGGAGTTGGATTACAGCATAGACCCAAGGCCAAGGAGGTACCTCCTTAATAGACCTACATGTACCAGGTGACCAGGTCTATGATTACAGCGTAGTAGGTTCATGATAACAGTAAATGCACTAACTGCCCTGCTGTTCGGATTACGGTACATCTTCAGCCCAGGTCAACTCAAATACAAACACACACTGTGCTAATAATATGTACGATGAGAGTAGTACATCTGTGTATGTACAGGTCTACACTTGAGTACATCTGTGCATTGAACTTCACGTTCACATGCTCCACAGGACTGCTCGGATTACGGATTACGGATTACGGTCTGGCTCAATCAAAGGCTCGATCTGTCAACTCCTGTCTATGATCTTTTGACTCCTACCATAGGTGCACTACAGTGGAACCTCTTTATAACAAGGTTATTTCACAGGTCCAGGTTCTATGTATTTTATAATTTTTAAGCCCTGATACAATGAGATATCGGAAACAACAAGGTAAATTCAATGGGCCCGAGGTGCTCGTTATAATGAGGCGTCACTTCATATATATATATGCAAAGACACATCATTTTGTATGGAATCAGAATGCAAACATTTGGCATCAGTCATCACGCACAATAATCTAGATGCAAATGCAAATTATGCATTGAAATGTTTTGATAATAACAACTAATGATGAACAATCTATCTATTTAAAGATATTTTAAGATATATCAGTTGCACAGGGGAAATATGTGACTGGCTATAGCAAAACCCTGCACTTGTCGGTAAAAATCAAAACGTAGATTTTCATACCATTAGAAAGGCCTCATCACAAGCTTTTTTTCTAACAAATTGGTCAATAATTAGTGAATATATATGATTGTTTCAATTTTACAATCATAAGTCTTTTACACACATTCTGTGAACTTAAAATGGCAATGTTTTCAAAACATGAATTACCGACAAGTGCCGGGTTTTCCTATAGCGGGTCACATATATTAAATGATGCCTGTTTGAATATATACACAACCATGGGCAGGGTTCTCCCCTAAATCTTTCTTTCAGTTTCAGGTGGGGAAAATGAAAGACAAGACTCCCACCGTACACTTATACATGTACATTATATTGTAGGGCCATTCTTTGAAAAGTGAAACTTTTTCGGAAAAATTGAAGTTTTATTTTTCTGTAGTTTAGTTCCATTTTTGGAATGATCCATGTGTAAAGTTTCATGAAATACATGATTTGAAGTTTAAAATGAAACTTTTTTACTCATTTGCATAAATTTACATATTTCAATATTTTTCTAATAATCATAATTCAGAAAATAATCAAGATATCAAAAGGATAATTAGCAAGCTCATTCTTCTCACTTTCCTGTACAGGTTGATACCAACTTTGTAAAAATTCAACGTTTCATTCTTTTCTAAACCCGATAGTATAAAATTCCCATTTTTCCATTCATATTGTACATGTCACACACGTGACCACCCCAAAATGTCACACACGTGACCAGACGTTGCCACATAATTAAGTACTATAAAAAACAATGGTTTGATATAATTCTCATTCATTGCTATTGTTGTACTTACAAATGTATAGTACTTCTCTGGTAATAAGATGAATATTATAGCTATTCATATTTTTAAGAATTTTCCAAATGAAATTTAGTTATGAAAAAAGCGCTCCGTGCGAAGTCACACACGTGACCCATGCCATTTGACCTCTGACATTGAGTTACGTAATCCTTATAAAATCTTTTGTGTTAAGTTTGAAAGACTACAACATATTCAAGTCACATATGAAGTAAAAATCATTATAGTCTCATACTTACTGAAATATAAGCATCCCATTTCAAAATTTGTCATGTTTTGGGTCACACACGTGACCAAGAATGGCCCTGTAGATCCTAATTAGTTAAACAGCACTTGGCCAAATTATTTGTGCCACAGTACATTAATCCATCCTTGATATGGCGACAGTCCTACTCCTACTAGGAAATTAGTCAGTAGCACGTGTACTCTATATTAACCTGTTCCCTTTGTCTGAGATTCTTAAATCATCTTGGTACATAACCCACCTGGTTCCAGTAAGCAACAGGTTAACATCTCTTCTTCTTCTTCTTCTTCCAATGAGTTGTACATCACTCTTCTAAAGTATTGTCGTACTTGACCAACATCTATATATCAATATTCAGACAATATCCAACTTGTCCATGTACACAGTTGCTGCGCTGCAAGCCTAGAAGAATGTTGTCGACTCATTTGAATTGAACTACCCAGTAATTAAGCTACATGTACATGTTGTAAACCAGTTAGTACACACCAAGGAGGTATAAGGTTAGCCTTATACCTCCTTGGTACACACTGACCCCAAGCTGTTCTCTTGTGATATCTATTAGTACTAGCTGTACCCGCGGAAATCCGCGGGTTTTTGTGAGAGAAAGGCGATGATGACATAACGATACTTTAAATCTTTACTATTCCCAGAGTCATAATTTAAATAGTATAAGACAAAATAAACACGGGCGACTCAATCCCGCCCCACAACCCGTCGTTGGACGGGGCCTCGACGCATTAGGGTCCCGTCCAACGATATCGGGCCAATGTATAACAAAATCATAATGGTTTAGTACCCATGGAAAGTTATTCAATTATCCCCCATATTTTATAGAGTCCATAATTTGTTCCGCTTGTATTAAATTAGATACAGTACACTATGTTCGTGTACTTGCTAATATACAGTAGCTTCGCCGTTGAACCCCCCCCCCCCCCCCCCCCGCGACTTCAATTGCCTGCATGACACATAACCCGTCGTGTCCCATGAACGTTTCATATCCAATCAAAGTTCTCCGGCGTATACATTTTGTCATATTCTTGTGAAACCCGATGATATATTCCTTTGAAGGGAATAGTAGCCGTCTATGCATCCCATAAACTTTTCATATCCAATCTAAGTTCTCCGGCGTATACATTTTGTCATATTCTTGTGAAACCCGATGATATATTCCGTTGAAGCAAGGATATGGGAGTTCCATGGTTGAAGGGAATAGTAGCCGTCAATACATGCATTGCATAATAAATGAGCAGATACCCCCCCCCCCCCCCCCCCACCCCCAGGCGTCTTCTCTTCGCGGATGGCATAATACAATCATCTTACCGCAAGATGTCGAGATTGTATAAAACTCCCCTGCTCCACCATTGTCCACCCCGCTTTATTCACTTCAATGCACTTTGCACGCCCACTCAGCTGTGTACAAAGCATGTGAGCTCGCGGACTTAATACATCTTACCATAAGCTGGCGCAATTATAGTATCGTGTACGGTAGGGCGAATATAGTGACCAGAGACGATGGTCAGCAGGTCAGTGAGCTATGCAAATAAACTACGGTTCGGTGGGGTAATTAGATGACTGCGCGACGTGTATACACGGCTGTACAGCCATTGCGCGTTGTATAACCGCAGCTAAATTGAAGTTGTCGCATTTTGTCGTCGATGCACTTACAAACACGTTGCCAATCGGCAATAGCGATCATTACCATACCATCCGCGTAATATAAATATTGATATTTATCAAAACCTGGGTAGTTTCGCAACGTGTTATATCTAAAATGGTTTCTCGATATATTATTTGTTTTATCTAATCCAATTTATATTCTTACAAATACTTTTACGGCGATAAATCGTTAGTCAATGCTCGGCGTCTTAAGCGGGCAATTGACATTGCTGACTTTCCCTTTTCTTCGATCTGGACGACGACCACGGGGCGGGAGCGACTCGGGAATGCCTTATTGTCCTCCGCAAAACGTATATCCTTCGATCGCGACGGTCGGGAAGTCGCCGAATCCTCTGGGTGAGGATATCTCGAGTGGGAGGCATTTGGGGGGTTGAAGCTTACCGTATTAATATAATAGATGTACAGTATGTCTGTGACTTCTAATGATGCACCAATGGTGTAGAAAGGACTGGCACAGGATTTGGATAGATTAGGAATAGGAAGTTTACTGGATGAAAGACCCAGTTTGTCCGGGTACACGCTCATTAACAAATTATATAGCTTACATAACCAGCTACTGGCACAAAGCAGATCTAATATACAGCACTGTTGTACAATGTTTGCATTAATTACAAATCTTACTATTAACATCTTTCAACCATATAGTTAAAATTGGAAAACTAATATTATACAATATATGAGTAAAAATTACATTTAATGCAAGCAAATCTAACAAACTAATTGGGTGGAATTCACAAAGGAGGTTTGTACAAACCATGGTTACTTTAACCATGGTCTACATCTATGGAATGCCATTTGTAAACTGATGGAGAAAGAATGTAAACTCCTGGTTAACTCCTTGTTAACAATGTTGATTTACAATTTACTTGTATACGAGCAGCATTCCATAGATGTAGACCATGGTAAAACCATGGTTTGTACAAACCTCCTACAAACCTTCTTTGTGAATTCCACCCATTAACTTTAACCAAGTTTATAGAAAGAAGGTTTTTGACCCACTCATATTCAGATCAACATGCACTCGTGATGCACTTGTTACAGATGTATTTTGGAAGTTATTTAAAATAAAAATGTTGTTGTTTTCTAGGAAGTAATGTTCATCAGGATACAAATTATGCTCAATGATTGAGCTATTTCAATTGCTCAATGTCCTGTCCTGTGCCATCTTGACTTTAAACATAAATCATATGAATATTAAAGGAACTTTGCCGGTAACATTGTCCAAATCCTCAAAACTTACTTGGAACTCTAGTGTTTCTATCATACCGATATTCAATTAACAAAAAAAGCTCAGGACAGGTTTTGTTTATATTCAAATTTCCATTTCGTTCAAAAGATATTTACGATTGAAGTGTTCAGATGTTAAATTGTCAACGGGATAATTAGAGCCGTGTACAAAGTTAGTGCAAGGAGTTAGTGAATATATATCACTTTGCTTTTTTGCTCATATATCAGCCAAAAAAAATCAAATTAACATGAAATGTTCACACATTACTCTGTGGACATATCGAATCACATCAATACATTTATTAATTATCACTCATCACTTTTTGTACAAGTTTGTCAACAAAGTTACAAGATCCCTTTAAATAAAACCAATAAGGGCAATGTTTCAAAGGTCTACACCCTGCAGAGAGGGAGTTCCAGTGACAATGGCAAAGGTTAGTTGGTCATACTCGCCATCCCATCAGCGGTCCCAGGTGCGACAAAAAGATTCTTCGATATCGTATTTCAAACATAGGGAAATAAAATGAAAAATGAGCAAAGAAAATAGGGTTTCTCCAGGATTAAAACCCAAGACCTCCGGATGGCTAGACCCGTGCTATACCAGCTGAGCTATAGAATGCCCTTACGTTGTGCTCGTCCCTGAGGCCCCCTAGTTTTCAATGCTCGTGTTGGTAAGAAGCTATTATAAACCTAGGACACAAACCCGAAGGATTCAAAATCAACTTAGGGATGTTATCAAAGTCAGAAGTGAGGAAGCTTTTTGTATTAATTATTTCAAACATATAGGGAAATTGTCCGGAAATAACCAATCAAAAATGAATTTTAGAGAGCAAAGAAATTACGGTTTCTCCAGGATTCATACCCGAGACCTCCAGATGGCAGACCAGTGCTCTACCAGCTGAGCTATTGAAACCCTGGTACTGTGTTCACCCCTGAAACTCCTTAGCTTTTCAATGCTCGAGTAGTCAGAAGCTATAGGAATAGAAATCAACTAAGTTAGGGATATGGGGGAGGGATCACTAAAGTGATGCAGCTTTTTTTGCATTTAAATAATTTCATCTGCTTTTTTGTTGTCTTCTTTTGCCCCATCTACAGTCACCCTTTAAAATTTTATTTTGTCTTTCTTTCTTTTTCATTCCGTTTCTTGTTTACATTTTCTTCTTTCCATTCTGCACAGTTCCTTTTCTGGCTTATTTAGTACTACACTTTATTTCTCATTTTTCTTTCTCTTTTCTTTGTTTTATTTTTTCTCATTTTCCCAAATGAACACCTTCTTTTCTTTTGTGGAATTGTTTTCCTTTTCTTCCCCCCCCCCTTTTTCTTTGTGTTTCTTTTCTCGCACACACACACACACACATACACACATACACACATAGATATCATGAATGCAAAAATAATATTTCAACGACATTGGCATCACGTATATCAACAGGCTTTATGTTATCTTGTTGATAGATGGCGCACTTTATAAACGTTTTCACAATTGCACAATACCAAGGAGCGTGCAACTGTCCAGACACTTACCAACATGACAAAGGCCAAGGACTGTGGTCAGCTAAGCCCAGGTATAAGAGGCCCTATAAATGCCATATTTATCGGTCAAATCAAGAGAATAATTGTAAAGGTCTACCGTGTCAATACATGGAGGTCTATAATCAAACAACTTTTATGTTATTGATAATTCGTTGAGTAAACCATAATTCACTATAATGTAGCATATTAAAATAAAAAAAGATTAATTTTTTTATTTCTTATATTCCAGCATGCACGTCATCTCAAATGTATTTTGTGCAATCAATTAGTTCCCCCATATTTCATGTTATAAATGTTACAACTTGTTAATGATTTATTATACATAATCATAATGTTATCTGACTTGTTCAAATAGGTATAAGTCATTGATTGGCTAACTTCAGTCATATATATCTGTTAACATATTTTATTAGTGCAGCGATATATCAATACAGGAGAATTTTCGTTTAGACCTATGCCATGGCAAACAATGAAAGCAATGCTTTTGAATGCAGGTGTTATATGCTACAAGAGAGATTGTATTATGACATCACAATGACTTGTACACATCACTTTGAAAAGCCACATTTTTGAATCGAGCTCAGCCTCAGAGAGGCACATTGATCATACTCATAGAATATGTTACCTCGTGATGGCAATATTAATCTCCCCTCAATGAGATTTCAAATTCCTCAGAGAGAAACATTCTGTGATGTTCCCTCCATCCACCACCAGTTAACATCTGTATATTGTATAATTGTTTATTATACTTCTGTATATTTCATATAATATATGGTTAGTTTATTTACTTGTTAAAAGAAAATCATTTGTGAAATATGAAAATTATACATTTAAAACATATAAATGATTGGTTTGGGTTAATTGTAGAGGTAGAATTAACTTACCAGAGAGAGATGCGATCTTTGGGATAGTTCAGATTCTCCAGGTAGGCAAAGAAGTATGGCAGTGTGTGAGCCTTGTTGCGAGCCAGGATCGGGATGAGTACTGTAGGCTTCTTACTTGAGACAGAGGCATCTCCAGCATTACCGGCTAAGATTTGAGGAACGAGGATTAACAGTGCACCAAACAGACACCCCATTAAATGCATCGTAAATGTAGAAAACCGTATTGTAGCCATTTCAGCACAGCACGTTTATAATTAATGATCTCCACACAGAATATAAGACGATAAATGTCACTCCAACATCGTTTGTTCGTGATTTCCAGTTGTAACACACGGAGCTCGAGGCCGTCTGACTGCCACGCCGCGGTATTGGGGAGTACTTGCCTAGCCGGTACCGTTACCCGCTGATCAACAATCAGCTCGGTCAGATTCCTTTGATTGCGTGTAAAATCCACGTATAATGCGGCAGGTGCGTGAGGCGAGAGGGGCTTTCCTCTACCCTCTCGCTCCGCAAAGGCTGGTCGAGTTTATTTAATGAAAAGGGGTGTTTTACTTTTTCGTACCAATGTAGTATAGATTTATTCGCAAGAAATGCCCAATATAAAAAAAAAGATCACTTTGAAATGTATAAGTCAATAGTATACTTGTCTCTTGAGTCTCAAAATATGTCATGTTATAACAATTAATAACGATATTATAAATACAAATTTACCTAAACAACACAATGCATTGAACCATTAGGGTACTAATTCCCGGTACAATCCCCGCAGTGCTAGAGTGAAGTTACACTCTAAAATACGTGTTATGCTAATTGATTATACCGTGTTATCACAATCTTATCTCATTTATTTTCACTTCCCCTTTCAACTTTGAGTCTTTAAATATCTAATAATGGCATCTTTTGGAGTGGTTGAGGACTGCGATGGAGTGTTCATAGAAGGAGGCCCAGCTGGATTTGACGAAGCAGATTATGCTCGAGCAATAATCAATCTGATCGTGACTTCCGACATTCCCCCTCGATATTTCCAAAACCGTATATTTTCACCACATTCACAAGACATGAGCAGCTTTCAGAAGATCAACCAGCCTGCATCCAGATACAGACTGGTAAGGATATAAAGGCGCGTGATTGTCAACATTGACGTGTAATTGGGTTTGTTTTGTAGTGGTATCAATTGTGTTAATTTTCATCACAAAACTACGATTGAATATAATTACAGGGCTAAAAAGTAGTTCTAACTAAGTAAAAAATAATACAAAACTAGATGAATGCTATATCAATTATCATGATGAATACGACTCGTATACGAGTATGATTATGAAGCTAATATAAGATCTACGGCATGATTAACAAAAAACAATGTTCACCTATTGTTATTACATTTTTTGTATAATTATGTTATATGTATGATTTATATTATAACAGATTCTACATTTTCTTGTATAAACCTGACTTTGTGCTTCCTCCGGGCCGGGGGTCACTCTCATACAAAAATGCTACCCACCCGTGTCCATCAACCTCTGAAATGGACCCTAACGTCAAAAACTTGTGCACCTGAAAAATGTACCCTTTTCTGTTTTATTTTCTAATGAGTGCTGAAAACCACCCCTTTTTAAAGGAAAATATTGACGCCGCCGTATAGCTGAAAATGATACCCTTTCGACACCTTTTTTGGACGCGGGTGCGTAGCCAGTCATATGCCATTCCGATGTACACAGCAGTCAGTACGTGGAACAACCGTTGGATTCGAGACATACAACAAGCATTCAGTGATAAATGGACAATGCACAGTGACATGACCAAACATGATTTAGTTATGAATTGCAATATTGGATAAATTGTTGAATTTCTAACAAACTATATAATATATCATTATTCACGTGGTCATCATTCTCTACCAAAGAGCGCCAGCGACTTGGCATGCATTACTAAAAGAACTGATGCTAGTATATATGCAATTTGATATAGCATTGGTTTTGTTAGTCATGTTGCTAAGTATATGGGCATGCACTGACGATCGACAAATCTATCACTTTCATGGCCTTTTTGACATTATTATTGTTATTCTCACTGTCAGCATTCTAGCGATAGACGCAACCCATACACTCTGCCTGGGGAGGCAATATAACACCGTAAGTCCGCAGTAAAAGTTACTTACGGAAAATCAGTTGACTTTGAATACAAAACACCAACATTTTCATACTTTGAGTGACATTTGTAGCCCTATCAATACATTTAGGGCTACTATAATACTTTAACTCACCGATCTCGTGTGTCGCTATACATGTCATTCTATAATTACGGCGATTCAGGAGATTTTACAACGCTTTCCATCACTTATCCTCGGGTCTTTCGCGGAACCTTTTTTCGAACTGAGATAAGCTGAATCAAAATTTGTAATTGATAAATAAACTTTAATTTCCTCATTTACTCTTCAGCTTCACAGGGAGTGGGGAAAGAGCATGTCAGGAACCGTGGAGGGTGCGGGCATCATGGCACTGCTGACCCTAGATGACCTTACCCTGGATGAGAACAGAGCATTGAGTATCGCTCGAGCTGTCAACCATATGGTCAAATGTCAGTTCTTAAGGTGAGAGAAAGGCTATGTTTTCTCTGTTGATCTTTTGATTAATTAATGATTTATAAATTGTGAAAATTATATTAAAGGGTACCACCGCCCCAACAAAATATTCTTATAAATGAAAGGTAACATCTTTAGTATTCCATTCCATCAACAAGTTCACAAAAATATGTTTCCAGAAAGAAAAAAAAAATAATTGGAAAACGCATCACCATTCTAAAGCATGCGTTCATGGGTCTGCATGTACGAGACTACTTTGTCCAGAGCGAATGAATCGCCCGGGATTCTATTGTCTCCAAACGTACGCGTGCATAGCATTGCCGCACTCACAAATGTTTGGCCCGTACGGAACCAGGAAATAGTAGTGGTTCCGTTAGTGGTGGAAATGAATTGCTTTGTTTATGAATAACACAACCCTTTGCAAAATGTTGGGTATCTATTTGATATCACAAAACGGTACCAAAACATATAATTATGAGTTCTTTGCCTGGTGGTCCCCTTTATATACTATCAGCATTCTCTTCGAAGATGTGCCCACAACTTGGCATTCATGACTAAACGAACTAAAGAACTAAAGCGCTATAGAAATTGCATAGAGCATGGGTTCTTTTAGTCATGCATTCCAAGTCGTGGGCACGTCTTCGAAGAGAATATGCCATACTATCAAATTAAACAATGAAGAAATTAACCATTTCTTTCGCAAAGTAACCAATTGAAATACAACATTTATGGCACATCTGCTACCCTTCATGTTTTAGGTGCTTGATAAAGGGTAGCAGATCAATGCACCCGTACATTGTACAAATAGCGATTGTTTACTTTGCGATACAAATAGTTGTTGATTTCTACACTGTATTTCATACACAAATTGAAATTTATTGAAATTTCGTATAAATTTACTATTGTCATGCACAATACAGGTGGGATCAACAGTGCGTTTTGCTCTATCTAGCATCTACCTTGGAATACAAACAGCTTGGAGAACTATTTCTTGATGGAAAGCTTGATAACTTTGAAGGATCTAGAGTAATGCAACTAGAAGGTGAGATGTACCACATTTGGGCCCCGTTACAGAAAGAGTTGCAATCGATTGTAATAGGTGCATTTAATAGCAAGTCAGATTTATTTAGGGCCCTGTTTCATAAAACTTTTTAAATTTGTGTAACTGTCCAATTATGGTAACTACTATGGCAACAGCCAAATCAGCATCAAGCATTTTAGCTTTAACCATGGTAGTTACAATAATATTAGACACTTACAACAATTGGAAAGTTTTATGAAACGGGGCCCAGGTGACTAAATGGGCAAATGTGATTTGTTCAAATACAGGGCAATTCCAAGCAAACGCCGTGACGGTCAGAGGGTGTTTCTCACAATGAAAGTCCAAATAACTCATAAAATCTAAATATCTAGAACCAACTTTTTATATGCATCTGTAACCACTATCCTACCAATAATTTACAATAGGCAAGAAAACCAAAATTCCCAATAAATTATTAATTATGAATATCAATATCTGCCGTAACGCCGTGACGGCAAAAAGACATGGGTTTCTTACATGCTAAGAAACTAAGTAAACTCTGTGAACTACAGGAACATTTTGCCCTTTTGTCACATTGATTCTTTGTACTAGACATCAAGCTAGAACATCCAAATAAAAATGTAGAAAAAATCCAATGCTCATAGTAAATATGATATCATAAATGTATCTATGCACTGTAACGCCGTGACTGTAACGCTGTGACCTCTGAATTGTACATGTTATATATATGGGAGATATTAAAGAGATGAATAATATGATATAATTTTAATGTAGTGATCAAGAATCAATAAAGAACTAGATGAATGGGTGATATAACCAAGATGCTAATA
The DNA here is from genome assembly GCA_037951105.1 of Echinarachnius parma. Taxonomy (NCBI): domain Eukaryota; kingdom Metazoa; phylum Echinodermata; class Echinoidea; order Clypeasteroida; family Echinarachniidae; genus Echinarachnius; species Echinarachnius parma. The sequence goes on from JBAMJV010010121.1 coordinate 50,223, forward strand.
AATGATCATCCGCATGACACAAATTTGCAGCACAGCGCCCTCTATTGATCAAAAAAAAATTTAGGACATAATTGAAATTCTTATCTATTTCAGAAGTTAGTTAATGGAACCATCAAATATTAAAACCAAAATACAAATACTTAAATGTAACAATGAAATATGAGACCTTTGACATCTGACCTTTGACCTTGTTTCTCAAAATAACATACAAATGTTTAAAGGACAATGAAATCCAGACAAATTGTTGTATGCACTATAAGGCACTAAATATAATGAATAGTCTCTGAAAATTTGAGCACAATCGGTCAAGAAATGAGAAAACTATGGCTCTTTTGTATTTCTTCGAGTGACTCAAATTGGCAACGCACTCTGGCAAAGTTGTGGACAACTCCCCATACATTTTGTACACAAAATTTCAGTTTTGTTAAATTTTCTCAACATTTATGTTTACCCTTCCTTTGAGTTCAACATATGTTTTGTAGAATGCTTTTATACATAACATATCATGAGTTGGGGGAATGGAAAAATGTGACCATGAAGAAAACTGTAAAAGTGGGAACATTTGTGTACAAAACATATGGGGAGTTGTCCACACACTTATCAGAGTGCGTTGCCAATTTGAGTTCCCCATAGGAATAAATGGACATCTTCAAAGAGCCGTAGTTTTCTTGTTTCTAATCCAATTATGCTCTGACTTTCAGAGATTATTCTTCTTAATCTCTTCAAGACTATGAAAGCAACATTTTGCTTGGGTTTCATTGCCCTTTAATTTTTGGTCTGCACAATGCATATTTGCAAGTGATTTGTTTCATGTAACATGATTTCAGAGTTAGTAAATGTTTGTTTTTGAATTGGTAATTATCCGAGTGACCTTTGACCTGTGCCCCAAACAGTTTCAGAAAATTGTCTTTTACCTACAGTACTCTTTCTAACATTGATTCTGGAACTTAATTGTGAGAACAAAAAAAAAAAACAATATTTTGACCTGTTGACCTATGACCTCCCATGACCCCATTCCCTAATCAGGTCATATACTTCACTGGATGCATACCAGTATTATTATCATGTTATCCTTCAAGGATTCTCAAACTATCTTGATAATAATATAATTTTTGCATATATTGTTAGCGTTGTGACCTTTGACCTTTGACCTCATGGACCAAAATCATATCCAATAATCCGTACCTCTAAATACATGGATTGTACAAAGTTTGAACGAAATCCATCCAACGATTCTTGAGATATTGCAAAAAAAAGAACACTGATGTACAGATGCACATACAGGCAGACGGACATACAACCCATACACATACATGACTCGGGTAACTTTGAGATGGAAACATTTTCAACTGACCCTATTCATATAATTATAGCATGAGCAATGCCCAAGCATACCTACAAAAAATATCTTACATATATGTAAGATGTCTACTGTGTTATGTCAATGGGAATCCAGTAGGTAGCGTCACGGCGTTACACAAAACGTAACGCCGTGACCAAATTGATATTGATTATATTAATAAGTGGTAAAAGATAATGCTGCTATTCAGCATGCATATTATAGCACTATGGGCTAATACAGAGAAAACAAAAAATTATTTCATTCCCATTCATATTTTTCCAGAAATATTAAAAATATATGTTTTTAGTGTAACGCCGTGACATATTAATGATTGTAAATGAGACAGTCACTGAAGCGGAACGAAGAGCGAAAATGACGAAATTGATATTTATCTGAAAAATTGAAGCAATGATCCTATCAACACTGAAATAAAATTTTATGAAAACTCCTTTTCGCAGTTCTTTTATGCTTAATATTTAATTGAATGTTTTGTGAAAATAACTGAAAATTAATTTATGCTATATATTAACAATAAAATAATAGTTAACAATTTTTTTTTTCAAAAACAAAATACATTTTTGGAAAGTTCAATCTTTTAGCTTTCATTTGATACCAAATTTCTTATGGTACAACGAATTTGAAAAATCAGTGGTTATGTCAATGTTTGCTTGGAATTGCCCTACAGTGCTTTTTCTGACTTTCAATTAATTGCAACTCTTTCTGGTCTCATTTATTACTGGCATACCACTGCTATTTACCATACGTGTATAAAGAATAGATCTCTGTTTACTTTTTTTCAGATTATAAATGAATTTTAACATTCATATGTAGGCTTATATTTTCAAATGGGTATGAAAACATTTGCATATAGTGAGAAGACCAGAGACTTGGTTTTAATATCTTATTGGGTTAAGTGAAGATTATGCTAGACTAAGAATCTGCAGTTTAATGGTATCATGTGTATCATGTTTCTTTCCTGCTACCCCGATCAATCCTCCCCCATGCATTTTGCTAGAGGTGTATGTCCCGAAGGACTAGACCCCAAGCCACTAACTAGTCACTAGTGACAAGACCAGAGACTTAATTTTGGTATGAAATTCTTATTGCTTTAGTCACTGAAGATTGTAATTAGCAGTTTAACGGTTTGTGTAGTTTGTTTCCAGCTGCGACCCTGACCAATCTTTCCCCCTACAGTTGGCTAGAGGTGTATCTAAAAGACTAGACTCAAAGCCACTAACTATGGCAACAGTTTTATGAAGCAGGGCCCAGAGAATTAATTTTGGTGTGTATCATATGTTTGTTTGCCCGCTCCAGCTTTCACCCTGACCAACCCCCCTCCCAGTTTGCTAGAGGCATATGTCCCCAAGGATTTGACCCCAAGCCACTAACTAGTGACAGACAAGACCTTATTATTTATTGAAGATTGTAATCAGCAGTTTAACGGTTTGTGAATCATATGTTTGTTTCCAGCCGCCACCCTGACCAACCCTCCTCGCAGTCTGCTGGAGGTTTACGTCCCCAAGGACCAGGGGGCGATGGCCAGAGGCATCACCTCCTCCTTCCTCGGATCCTTCTCTGGTGCCTTCACGCACGCCGTCATCATGGAGGATGAGAATGTGTCTACCACCGCCATCCCTAGCGATGCCGTCCCCTCACTCGGAGCGGTCCTGTTCTTCACTCCCAGGACTCAGGCCCTAGCGCTGCAGGCCCAAGCAGCCTTGTCCGCACTCCCCTGGAAGGAGAAGCCCCTTCCAGAGGAAGTGTCCAATGTAGAGTTCGGCACCAAGCTGTTTGTGCACTCCGAGCAGGCGTTGCCCTTCTGGGGGGTGCGGACGGGCGCCCCGGACTCCGGCGTGAGGCTGTTGCTCTTAGTCCAGGACCCCAGTAAGTTTGACGCCATGAACGAGTTCTATCAGCAGTTCACCGGAGTGACCGCCCTCGAGAACAAGTCTGCATCCAGCGCTCTGCGGTGCAGTACCTACACACTTTCGTCTCGCTGCGAGTTCATGCTAGCGCACTACCCCGGCCTCAAGCCGTATACACTGGACTCGTTAGCCATTGGTTTCCATATCAGAAACTTGAATAAGGCGGCGGGAGCCGAGCGCCTGAATGATGACCACTGGATGACACGGGACCCAGAAGGCAATAGAGTTGCGCTCTTCTCCGTCAGACGATAAATTATTTTGTTGGCAGCAGTACTTAACTATTTTTTTCTTTGACCAAAATCTTTCACTGAAGTTGGTGTTGATGAGAAAAATGTAAACCTATGATAGTTCATTAACCCATTCAAGACCGATTGATTTTGATATAACATGCATTCTCCATAGACCCCAGCCCGAGTAATTTCGAGGCCAGTCCTGAATGGGTTAATGTTGATATCCATTTTAGCAATATTTATTGTTGACAGAACAGAAAGCCTTCGAATTAAATGTAATTTTTTTAGGAAGGACATTTTTGTTATCCTCTTAAGTTTTGTAGCATATTCAGTATGTGGCCAATTTGTTCCAACTTAATAGATTTTCAATTTGACTTTGATGGATCGTTAAATATATTCCCCTTAATTGTGTCCTTCATTTGTTTTAATTTGTAGATGCGGTATTAAGTATGAACAAATATAGTTTGGTTTTGGTTCTCGATTGTGACTATTTGTATTGAAAGTGATTTAACCTTAAATTGTTGACATTCGTAGGAAGTAAAAAATGTTTAACAATGTAATTTATTGATAGAGTAGTACCTCTATAAATGTTTCAAACAATTGTAAACTTGTACAGTGAAACCTCATTATAACAAGCTCCTTGTGTCCAATGTATTCACCCCGTTATATCAGATATCTTGTTGAATCAGGGCTTAGAAACAATTAAATACATAGAACCTGGACAGGTCTGCAAAATTACCTGGCTATATCAAGTACCTTGTTATAGAAGCTCGTTATAAAGAGGTTCTACTGCATACCTATACCGTACTAACCGGCGTTAAGACTGCATACTTTTTCCTTTTAAAAAAAGCGCAAAGTCGGGATGCGGCGTGTAAGCGGCGATAGTTAAAATTTGTCTTTTATCTTAGGCCCCAAACAACATATATATGCATGCGTGGGACTAGAGTATACACTTGGATGTATTCTATTTTGTTAGAGGATCAATCATGCAAAAGTATATAAATTTAGTAATTTACCCATTCCGAGGCCTGTTATTCCTGCTGATATTTGCTTTATGCGGTATGCGGTATGCGTCCAATACGCAGCTGCAGCCTTTACGCCGGTCAGTACGGTAGTCTGATTTTTACGGCAGTGTGGCCTTAGAAATGATTGGGTCTGGTCTAACAATATACCTTCATGTTCATCATGTGATATCATATGAATTTTTTGTTAGTACTGTGAAACCTCGTAATAACGAGCACCTCGGACCCGTTGAATGTACCTTGTTATTATGAGATACAGGTATCTTGCTGTATCAGGGCTGAAAAATAATGAAATACATAGAATGTGGACCTTGTTATAACAGAGTTTGTTATTAAGAGATTCCACTGTATTATACAATTTGAAATAGTCTGGCAAACTTAATTTAATAAGTCAAATCTCCAGTCATTTTTTGTGTGCAAATTGGCACCTCATTGTCTCCCTTATTAATTTTCTTACATTATTTTTAAAAGATATTGAATTATTGATGTATATTTATTTGATTGGTTGCTTAGGTAGTCATTGAAATTGAAGTCTTCCATTTTCAGCCAAAGTAAATATTTGTTCCCTTTTAATACATGTATGTATTTAATCATTTTGAGATGTGCTAATAGGACACTTTAAGTTACTATGCATGTTCAAATACAAATGATGTCTGTTAACCAACTTATTATTACGATTTGGTGATTAAAGGCTGATTAAAGTTGTCTTTATTTCTTTAAAACAATTTTCTTAGCTCCAAGCTGTCTCAATATTCTTTGTATAACTCCATGACATGCATTTGTCTGTAAATATTTAATATTTTTTAATGATTGATACGTTGTTTAAGGACTCAGTAAATAACAATATTTATTATAGAAAAGTGTACATATTAATGTAATGATCACTGAGACATACTGAATCCTGGCCCCTATTAAAGGGAGCCAACACCCACAAATAATATTCTCTATTATGAAAGGTAATAGTTTTAGTAGTCCATTCCACCAACAAGTACAGACAAATAGGTTTCCAGACAAATTATATACTTACACAGTAATTGGAGAACTCATCACTATACTACCTTTACAGTAGGCCCCTGTTGGTTCTGTGTGGTTATATTAATTGTACCGTTTATGAATTACACAACCCTTCTTGCAAAGCGTTGGACATCTATTTAATATCAAACAACAGTACCAAAGAATATAAGCCTGTGTTCTTTGCATGGTGATGGTTCTTTGCATTCAAATAATGTATTAATGAGCATATTGCCACTCTACTTTGCCTGGTTACTAAGAATAATTATGCTCAACTTAATGCGACACTTTCCAAGGACTTTTGGATCTACTGTAAAGGTTGTAATTGTCCCAAATGTTGTGCCCATTTTATGAAATTCTAAAACCTGCCCCAAAAATACATGATTTTCTTGTGCATAATTTGAAAGGGTTGAAAGTCGAAACCAGGAGGCAAACTTCTATTTGCAAGGATAATTTGTTTGCATTTTGGGGGCTTGTCTTTTTATAGGTCAGTACAACAAAAAATTGCACGAGAATACATATCGTTAACATTATTATCTATTACGAGATTTTGTTATAGTTTTTACATGTGTAGTGACTAAACTCATTTTGTATGTCTGGGGAAATTTAAAATGTACATTGTAATTATGTACATGTATAATATTGTTTTGTAACATACATGTGTAGTATAGGTAAATAGTGCTTTATACACTAACTGATTTCTAAATAATCAGAATTAGATACTGTGTTAGTAAATAAACCATACATTTGATATGTTATTTTAATAACATATTGTTAATCAATACATCGCATATTATACATCAATATAAAAAGGTTTGAAATCTATTTTGCCTAATATAATAAGCTTTACACTAGTATTACCCCCAATATAGGCTAACAAATGAGCAAGGACCTTGGTTTGAAATTAGCGTATTATACACTAGATTTATATACAAATTATGCGAGATGCTATATGATTGGTACATGCACTCTACCAAAGTTGTTACACTGGTGGGCACGTCAAGGCATTGTGTGATGTAACTCCAAAGCAATTATATTTACTATTTTTATTACATTTTTTCATTCAAAATGTATTTCATTATTGCCGTAAGACACATGTGAAAATAAACTGCCTTGCAACAGTACATGCCAAGGACATTTGTACTGTTTTTGTCAGCGTATAAATTCCAATTTTCACCGTTTTATGTTCTTATTCAATACTTGTGATCGTTAATTGTGTGTTTATTTAATGTTACTTCATGCCATGTTGTTTATGCTTGCTCGTATTTTTATGTTAACTTTAAGAATGTTTTTATATTCATGTTATTGGCAGGAGAGAAATACATTTTTTATTACGAATTGGAATTTGTTGTTCTAGCAGAGTATTTCCTCTTATTCTAAATTTTCTAGAAAACAGGATGTTGCACACAAAAACATTGTCACATATAAAGTAAATTTACAGTATGAGAATGGAACTGGACCTGCGAAATTACCTCTATATTAGACCGTGGGCCGAACCGTGAAAATCGTCTTATTTCTTGACTTTCGTGCCTCACCTCTGGTATCTACCTGAATTTGGGCATGGGGGTAGTGAAAAAAAATCACTGAACACAAATTTAAATGTCGTCAAGCTCAAAAGATGCACTTTTTTTTTCTTCAAAAAGTGGAAAAAACTTGATTTTTGTTGTTGTACAACACTCTGAATAATAATCTGATGCTCCATTGAACCACTGCTTGACGAGTTTCGGAATGTTATTATATTATATTTATGCACAACATATGTAAAAATAAGATAGATATGCGAGGTGAGGCACGAAACAAACGAATTTCGACCGACGGCCCGTGGTCTATATCAAGTTTAAAGGGGTAGTACAGTTTTAGTAAGGCTGAGCTTTAGTAACCAAAACCTGCACAATAACATTACAAACTAATAGTTATAACCACCATAACTCGGCCCAAAAAGCTTCTTTTTTTTTAATAAAAAAAAAATCATGAAATAAATCTGGGCCCCAGATTTATTCTGATCCGATATATTTACTGATTTTGATCAAATAAAGTTTATTCTGTCATTAAAATAGTATGCTCTTTAAAATTTTACTCATTTTTTTATTATCTCACAAAATATTAAGAATATATACATGTACATGTATCCCGGGGGGGGGGGGGGGGGCACTCAAATTATTTATTGACGGGGGTGTGCCGCACGGAACTCTGAAATGGGGGTCTGAAGAGCTGACTACAAGCACAAAATATAGGGTCTTTGGAGCTACAAAAACCTTGAAATGGGAGTTAAGGGGTCTAAGGAGCATACTAAAACTACAAAATACATAGACTTGGAGCTACCAAAGACCTATACAGAAACCCTCAAAAAGGCTCAAATGGTGGTCCAAGGAGCTAAACTGGAAGAAGAATAACGGGACTTGCCGCTACTCAAACATAGCCAAGTCATTCCGGGGGTCTATGGAGCCGAACTAGAAGAATAATAATAGACTTGGCGCTACTCAACTACCTAGCCAAGTCATTCCGGGGGTCTATGGAGCGGCAATTTTTGAAAATCGGGTATCTTTAGAGCTGCGATCGGGTGTGAAAAAGGGGTTCTTTTAAGCGGCACATACCCGTCCAACATTACACATGAGTGCCCCACCCCCCCCCCCCCCCCCCCCCCGGGACATGTATACCAAAACTGAATTACTCCTATATCAAGTTCCACTTTCCACTGAATGGACATTTTGCGGCTTACCTACCATTAGTGCATGCAGAACAGATACTCGGAACAAACTCACACAAAAAAAAAAAATTCTGAATATTATCTTTATAGCACCATTATTGTGTTTGTATTTATCTATCATTATCATGATCCACGATCATACAATTATCCCTTGTAAAACATACAGACACATATTAGAATACAGTGTACAGGCAAGATGGAAAAAGAAATGCATAATTAGCTGTATGTTTATCATAGCAGCTCCTTGTGAACAAAATTCAGAATTCTCAATAACATCCACATACTAATCCTTCAGATTTTACATGCAAAATACACATGAGAGAATACAAAATAAAAACTACACATGCAGAAACAGACTACAAAGTATATAAATGTTTACATGGAATAATTAACGTACATAGCTGTTTACAACACGCATAGAAGGGATTATACATATTCACCTTGCATATTATACTCCAAAAGAACATTATATTTTAGCCATGATATACATGTATTGAATACAAACCATTTAACCAATTCAAGATTCAGGGGGCGTTTCACGAAGATCCCAAGTTCCATATAACAAGGTAAATTTAATGGACCCAAGCTAGGTGCTAGGTGCTCGTTATAATGAAGTTTCACTGTATTTGTTTGTAATTCATAACATTTGTGGATGAAATTTGTTAGGCAATACAGTGAAAGCTTGGTATCACTCCTGAACACCCACATTATCCTGAAGAGGTAAACACATCCATAAGAAAAAAAAAAGATGATTTGAGAAGATTACATTGTATTTTGGCAAATTGAAAGCACAATATGGCATTTAAAAAAATACTGAATGGAAGACCATGATTCATCTCTTGAAAATAAATTAATACATTAGATTACAAACTTTTGTATAATACAATTTACATTATACATTGTTAAATGCATGGAAAGAAAAGTTATTGTCAATTTTTTTTTTATTTTAGTGGCTTAATTTTGTGCGTCATTGAAAACTAATCAGTTATGATTTTATCATGGTTGAACAGTTTGTAATGTCTCATATTAAGACCCTCACATATATGATATGTGTTATCATAAAACCTACACAGTGGCTTTTAATCGATGTGCATACTTGCATAGTTCTAGTAACTTTGTTGACATGTGCAAAAAGTGATGAATGTTTGATACAATATTGTTGTTATCTGATATGTCCACAGGGTATTGTGTGAAAATTTCAAGTCAAATGGACGTTATATGGCCGAGTAATGAGCAAAAATGCAATGTGATGTTCACAAACTCATTGCACTCACTTTGTACAGTTTTCGCGATCCGTTGGATTATTTAACATCTGAACACTTCAATCGTACATATCTTTTAAACGAAAGGGAAATTTGAAAAACCGAAACCTGTCCCATGATATTATTGTTAATACGAATACAACAAGGTATGAGGGAACCGCTAGAATTCCAATTGGATTTTGAGGATTTGGACAATGTTACGAAGTCCCTTTAATGTCAAATCCATTGACACCCATCACCAGCTGGCCTGAACACAATCTATGTCCACATCATGATAAAAAAAGTCCTCTTTTTCATAAGTGCAACTTTGGTATTCACAACAGAACCATTGCACACATATATACAATGTATTCAATACACACAAGAAGCTACACATATTTCAGCCTAAAATTATGAGATATATAATATAATAATCAAATAACAAATGAAACAATTATATAATTTCCACTGATTATATATATCTCACCGTCTTGAACCAGAATATTAGAGAATAATGACATTTTCAGGATTGAAACTTGGATATGTGCAATTAAACCATTGCAAAATATACATTCAATAATCATTTTAAAAAATGCATGCACTTCAGCCTACCCATCTAAAAAATTCTAGAAGCAGTTTCCCCACCTTCAATTTGCTTTTAATTATGTTCTATACACATTAAAACAGAATTTCATAATAATATTTCCAATATTTGCCCTGTAAGCAAGGGAGGTGCATCATCCAAAGTCACTTGTAGTACGGGCTAATCCCAATCATTTCATACAACATGGAGACTGCCATTTCTTTTTTTGTTAAAGGGATAGTTCAGTTTTGGTATAGAGGGCGCTACACAAAATAATTTTTTTGTGAGGTAATGAAAAATTGAGTGCCAATTTCGAAAGAGCATACGATTTTAATGATAGAATAAACTTTATTTGATAAAAATCGGTTCAGAAATGGCTGAAATATCCATAAACATAACCATTTGTAATACTTGTGGGGCCCCACAATTATTCGATAATTTTGAACCAGCCGTTAAAAATATTTTTTAAATGCTTCCCCTTTTCAAACATTTACAAAAGAGGTTTTTAAATAGTTGTTGATTATCTCTCTTTCTAATCACTATTACAACAAAACACCACATGCACAATTTTGTATTCAAAATGGTTGAAACTGATGAGTGTTTAGAGAGCGCCCTCTTGAGTTTTAACGGCTCTTTTTGAATGATAACAGGCTTTTTACTTAGTCATTAGTAATTTTAAATTCTTTTTGAGCATCGTGGAGTTATATCTATCAGTTTGTTAAGTAATTGTGCAGGTTTGGGTTACTAAAATTCAGTTTGACCAAAACTACTCTCTTTACCAGAACTCAACTATCCCTTTAAACTTGATTTTTGTTCGCGCTAAATGTGATGTCAATCATGAACAAATAAGCTCCACCTATTTTTGTTAGCTCGAATGGTTTGTGCACAAACAAAAGGCTGATGATGGACGATGTTCCTCCCTTAGGCTTACAGGACAAAATGTTGGAAATATTTGCATGAAAGTCTTTTTCAACGTGTAGAGAACATAATCAAAAATAAATTGAACGTGACGAAACGTCTCCTTAAACTGAATAGTTAACAAACTAATGAAACAACAATTTCCACTGGTTATTACAGCTCGATGTGCTGAACCACAATATTATGTTTTTTTGCGGAAGTGGGTTTGTTGGTCCTTGCCTCCTCCAAGACTAATTACATCATCACCATCCAATTGTCAGGATTGAAACTTGGCTATTTGCAATTAAACCATTGCAAAATATACATTCAAATTAAATCATTTTAAAAATACACGCACTCCAGCCTACTCATCAGAAACATTAACTGAATAGTTTACAAACAAATCGAAACAATGATTTGCACAGATTATTACAGCTCGTTGTGCTGCACCACGATATTAGGGTTTCTGTGGAAGTGGGTGTGTTGGTCCTGGCCCATGAAGAGCGCCTCGCTTTGCAACGCCTCGTCCAGACTGATGACATCATCACCATCCAAGTCTGTCATCGCTAGCAGGTGGTCCACCTAAAAAAATAATAATAATAAAGTTCATAATAAATGCATGATAGAAATATATAGCCCTATTAAAACAGTAAATATAGATACATTTTGCATACACATTTGTTGAAATTCCAAGCATGCAGAGCAAGTGGTCCACCTACAGTACACAAATGAACAATTATAGGTGGAAAAACAAACAAACAATAATAAAGTACAATATAGATACACAGTAGAAACATATAGGCCTATTAAAAATGTTGGTCCCATGCCCATGAAGAGTGCCTCGCTTTGCAGTGCCTCATCCAGACTGATCACATCATCCCCATCCAAGTCTGTCATCGCTAGCAGGTGGCCCACCTTAAAATAAACAAATAATAATAAAGTACACAATAAATACATAATAGAAACATATAGGCCTATTAAAAATGTTGGTCCCATGCCCATGAAGGGTGCCTCACTGTGCAGTGCCTCCTCCAGACTTACTACATCATTACCATCCAGATCTGTCATTGCCAGCAAGTGGTCCACCAACAGTACACAAATCAACAAAACTAATTTTAAGTGGAAAATCGAACAAACAATAATAAAATACATATTACAGTGAAACCTCATTATAACGAGCACCTCAGTCAATATTCATGACATACATTTTTATACCAAGATATTTTTTAGCAAATCACTCAATGAAAATATAGAGATCACAGATATACACATTTTTGCTCATGTCGACAAAGTAACAAGATCCCTTTACAGACCATATAATAACCCTACTGTGATTGCTTTATGTTCGCTTGGTCTACACTCAGTTGGTCTACTACCTGATGCCTTCAACTTCAATTTTCCGAAATCCAAACACGATTCCTAACCCAACCCATAACCCTAATTCAAACCCCTAACCCTAATCGTAATCCCTAATTATAATCATAAGCCCCCGAATTTATAATTTTTCTAGTAGACCAAATGGGAGTAGACCAAATGGCTGCAGACCAATTTGCAAGTTACCCTGTGTACCGTATACAATTACCTCTCTTTCTGCTTGTTGCCTGAATGACTGTTCCTGTGATTCCAGGTCAAAGATTTCTGAACCTTCCAGCTTGCCATTCCCATCCTGGTCCAGCTCCGTCTCGAACATATTCTTCTCTTCTTGTATCCACTCTGGTAGATCATCTTCATCCTCTGAAAAACATGAGAAATTTACTAATAAGGCAGAGTTTGAAATTAGCACAGGAACGCTGGCCTGGGGACCCCCCAAAATAGCTTTGGCCTACAAATTTCATTGATCCTAAATCCCACTGGCTTCCAGCTTCCCACTTCCATCCTGGTCCAGCTATGTCTCGAACATATTCTTCTCTTCTTGTATCCACTCTGGTAGATCATCTTCATCTTCAGAAAAAGGGAAGTCATAAATAAACTATTTAACCTGTTCCCTTTGATATTCTAAAATCTCCATAGACTTTGTACACAACCCACCCGGTTCCCGTAGACAAAGGGTTAACTAGAGCTATTTGATAAAGGCACTGTAGAATGGACCTTAATTTCATTTTGTGAGTGTGTATCATTTACAACCAATAACACCATTGGGCAGGTCGAAATGATGTTTGATAATTTATGTAATCAGCCCAAATCATCACAAATCCAACTGGGTACCAAGTAATATCCGTCAATCAATCTACAATCTGTGTTCATGGATCTTGTCTTATGTGAAAACTTTGTAATAAAAAAAGAAACAAACATACAAAGAAAAGTGCTTAAAAAAGAAAAGATAATGTCTAGATATTAAATATAACTTACCTCCATTTGTATTAAAGTCTCCAAGAAATTCAGATATCTCAATTCCTCCGTCACCGTTTGTATCGAAATCTTCAAGAGAATCCATAACTACAACTTTCTGCAATGAAGGAAACGGTGAATGGGTATCATAACTCAGAGAATCTAAAAAGATGTGATAGAGTGGCCCCCGTCATCTAATTTTACCTTTAGACTGACTTTTGTTATATTTAATGCAGAATCCAGATAAATATGTGATGGCTTACAGAAGCATTTTGTATTTATAGGAACAATCTAAGAAATAAGCATGCATGAGAGTCGTATACAGCCTAGCTTTCGATCCTAGCAGAATCTTCGTCAGGGCACAAATGACAGTTACTACAGAAAAAAACACAGAATATATACCAACATAAACACATGTATGGAAGGGGGGCTGGAAAGAAGAAAGGAGGCGGAGACACAAAACAATGAAAGCAACTGTGAGTGGGTGAGTGTCAGGACTGCTTGACCAATCAGGTCAAACAAGCATGCATATAAACATTCACATTTTAAACCGTGTTTACAGTGAAAGCTCATTACAACAGACACCTTGGGTCCATTGTTATATACTGGATATCTTGTTGTATCAGGGCATAAAAACAATAACATCCATAGAACCTGGACCTGTAAAAATAGCTTGCTTTACTAGGTACCGTATTTGCCGGTGTATAAACTGCACCTGTGTGTTAACCGCACCCCCCTCTTTTTTTGCATTTTTTTTTGAAAAAAGTGCGGTTAATACGCTATAAGCCGCACCCGTGTATTAACCGCACCCCCATTTTTGAAAAAAAAATTTGAAAAAAGGTGCGGTTAATACACCAGCAAATACGGTACGCTGTTATAACAGAGCTCGCAATAAAGAGCTTCCACTGTACATGTGTACTTTACCTCCATTTCTCTGAATAATCTTGGATTATGGAACAAATGATACTCCTCAGCATTCAGAAAGAAATCGCCATCTCGATCAGCCAGGTCATATGCTCGCTTTGACCTCTTTATATACTGCAAATAAAATCAAATATATAGAATAAATGTAAATATGTAATTAATAACATATCCTACCCTAACAGCTGTGGTTTTGTGATTTCGAATAAAAAATTGATACTATTTTTATTTATGTCAAATATTGTATATGTGTATTTGTTATACAACAGGACCATATTGTAAAACAGTGTATATATACTGACCATGTCATCCTGTATAAATATATTCAATTAAATAAATAAATACTTGATTTTGCAATTTACAATCAATTTATAACAAACGATTTAAAGATAATAGTAAATATATTACTCATTGCGGATATAGTATCGAAAATAATATCGCTAGTGATATTCGTTTGTCTCGCAATGTAAAGATAGTTTGTCAAGAGTTAAATGTTAAACAGTCAAATATTCTAACGTTAGGGTTTTCACCAGCTAGTTTATAGGTGATTAAACACATTATTTTGTTCAGTATGAGTTGAGGTTGATTAATTGAAACTAGAGCAAGAAAATAGATCCCCACCCAGGACTCGACACTAGAACCTGCCTGCTTGCCCAGGGCGGGCCTTAAATATTGACGTTGGGCAAGTAAAATATCATAACTGGTTTATGTGGTTGCCCGATCGGGCAACTAACATCTCTGTTCAACTATGAGAGAAAATTTTAATTCCTTACATGCATGTAAATCTCATCTAGAAATAAGTGAGAAATTGCCAGAGCAGATCAAGCTACCTTTTCTTTTGTTTCGCATTGGTTTTTCTAGCAAGTGAGCTTTATGTTTGGAAAAAATAAAGAAAAGAAATATATGAGGTGTGCCCCCCCCCCCCCCCCCCCCCGCAATCAGTCTGACCACACTATTTTTCCAGGTTAACCGCTTCAGTGCTTTTGCTCTCCGTTCTCCTAGATGGAGAGCAGCAATGTGGATAAAATGTCTTGCTGAAGGACACAAGTGCTGTACTGGCGGCATCCATTTGGGTTCAAAGTTTGAGTTTGGGTTCAAACTCAGCTCCCGTGCTTTGCAGTCAAGCGCCTATCCGATCGTGCCACAACACCTCCACTGTTTGGAGGCTTGCCTCACCTTGGTATACTCTTGTTCGTTCTCCTCCTGATCCTCCCCGGGTAGATAGCCATTGACGTGGTCTTGATACTCAAACCAGAATACCTTCCCAGCCAGTAAATTTTGTTGTTTGGGCAAGTAAAACTTGAACATTCATGATTTGACTTGCCCAGAGGGGCAAATAGAACAAACAAATAAGTGTGGTGGCTTGCCTCACCTTTGTATACTCTACTCAATTGTGCTAGATAGCTCGATCTGCTTGGCAAATTTCCCTCTTTTTTTCTGGGTAAGATTTGCATTTTTAAGAAATTGCAATTTACTGTTGTAGTAGTTGAACAAAAATGTTAGTTGCCCAAACTAGACTTATTCATGAAATTGACTTGCCCGACATACATTTTTTACTTGCAATAATGCTAGTGTTGAGCCCTGCATTAATTTTTATATTTCACCTTTGCATACTCTTGTTCGTTCTCCTCCTGATCCTCCCCGGGTAGGTAGCCGTAGACGTGGTCGTGATACTCGAACCAGGATACCTTCCCATCATGGTTGGCGTCGATGGGCTCCATGCTTTTCACCGCATCCTCTCTATCGACGGTCATCAAGGCCTCAAACATCCACTCACTCAGCTCATCTGATGAGGACAGATCAAATATATAAGAACATTCATTTTTGTATGCAACACTGATGAAATCTTGGTGCATATACATAATTAAATATAATGTAGATATACTTCCGTTTGGTTTGTTGACTTGGTAGTGGAAGTGTATTCATTGCCCATAATGGTCAACTTTTCATATGAGTCGCTAATCACAATTGGGGGGTCTTTTCCCTATTGATGTTATTCATAATAGAACAAAAATGGTTGCTAGTATTCATAAATATTAGGGGTCAGTTCTCATAAATGTCATTGGATACAAATATTAGCAGGGTCAATTTTCATAATGCAAAGAGGGTTGTTATTCATTATACAATATATTATAAGGTTTGCTATTCATGATGTACGAGGAGGGTTACTATTCATAATGTGAATGGAGGGTCATAATTTCAAAATCTAGGCCCAGTAGATACCAGCGTGGTTCTAACAAAGTGGTAAGTGATATTCCTGTGCACGTCTTGTGTAAATTGTGTAAATGTGTAAACTAATTATGAACTTCATTATTTTTCTTAAAGATGCTAGGTAAGACAACATGTTATGCAGTAGAAGAGGTCATCTGCTCTTTGCACTAATCGGCCCAGATTCGAACCTTGGGTGCGTCTCTTGGATGGTGACGATAAGGGGCGGTCCCAGGCGTAAATAATCAAAATTGATTGAACGCATCAAATTTCATACCAAATAAGCAATCAACCAACCGATATATGCATTCAATTTATACATAAATTGTACTAATTGTCATCCCACTGCCTCTAAATAAACTACTCAAAAAAAGCTAAGGACCACTTTTTACTTAACTTGTATTTTTTTCTTCCAAGCAATGAGTACTTAAAGTTAAGGTCTAGTTCTTTCATTTGTTTGTCTAGATGGTGTTCTCATTGGAGTAAAAAAATCAAAACATGTTTCATAACCACATGTGCAATTGATTACAGTGTGTATTAGGTCATTCAGGACAGTTGTACTGGGGTATTTTCAGCAGTAAAATATCTCATATAAAAAAGTATACACAAAATAAAAAGTGGTCCTTAACTTTTTTCTGAGTAGTGTATAAGTTAAATGTGTATAGTGCCTTTTACAGCACAGACTTGCACTATACCTTTGTCAATATGTCCATCCTTATTGCTGTCCACCGCTGTGAAAACTTGAGAAAATACTTCCGTTCTCTCTGCATCTGGAAGTTCTCTGAAAGCTCTTGCTTTTTTCTGGGGAAAATATTAATATAAACAAATATTCATGAACAGATAACACCGCATTGTGTATTCTCAGGTTTAACAAGGTGTCTTAATCTACTCTGTTTCCCCCTTTATAAGTATTTGTTTGTTATGTTTGAGGTGTTTATTTTTATTTGAAGAAGACACATTTCTTGGCATTTTATATGAAATGCCATTATCATTGTACACGTACTATGAAGGACTACATGCACATCTCTCTAAAATCAGTTCAGGACTGATTGATTTTGGTATAACATGTATTCTCCATAGACCCTAGTCAGAATACTTTCGGGACCATAGCCTGAACAGGTTAATGGAATTTAGATTCTGAAAGCTATACGTCTGTATAGTCATTGCTTTCCAGGCAGATCGAGTGAAAAGGTCAAAGTCTAGCTTATACTTGAACCTGATGGTAATGTTGACTTCCTGTCCTGATATGATGCATCAACATAACTTTGCTTGTATGTATAACAACAAATTGACATAAGGTTGGAATAGAGGGGACCACCATACAAAGAACAACACAGGCTTACGGTATTTGTTTTCGGACAATTATATGATGTTTAATAGATTTCCAACATCTTGCAAAGGGTTGTGTAATTCATAAACAATGCAATTAATCACCCAAACTTACAGAACTTAACAGGGCCTTTCCGTAAGTGCCAAAGGTTTGCGAGTGCGTAAATACTATACACGCAAACGTTTGGAGACAATAGACCGTACATCCTAGACAATACAACTCATGAACTAGTCTTCTTCAGCAGACCCATGAACACATAACTTATTATAATGATGAGTTTTCAAATTATACATTTTTTCTGGAAATTAAGTTTTCGGATTTTTTTGTGTCGAGATCGAAGCATACTAAACCTATTATTTTGTATCTTTAAAAAAAGATTAAGGGTGTGTTGGTTTCCTTTAAAGGACCTAAAGAATACAACATACTTTGACACTTATTCCATAGTTGATGACTTGAAACATAGGTCTGCCGAAAAAAAATCCATGAAAATAAACACAGTAGTGATTTAAGACTAGATTTCTGATGCCAAATCTCACTTAGCAGCCAGTTTTTAGGGTCCGGAATCGGCAGCGTGATCGACATGTGATTGACAATTCATTGGCTTACGTCATGACGCGTCATCTACAGAATTTAGTTAATTAGTCCGTTCTTTAGATGACGTCACATTTTAGCGATTTAATAGGGGCGTTCCCAGGACAATTAGATATTTTCTAATTACCCCAAAATGTATTGATTTCATGAGAAATGACTGCCAAATTCTTTTTCTTCGGGAAAAATTACATATAGAGAGCCGAATTGTGAAAATTAGGCCATCTAGACGCTGTAGTTCCTTTAAATGAGAAAGCTCACCTGTCCTCCAAGAAAGAGAGTCTGATCAAAGGAGTCGAGATGCTGGTCACCAGCATAGTGAGGTAGAATGTCCTCTATCTTGTTCTTGCCGTCATCATTGGGGAAATCTTTGGTCTGAGCAACGCTAAAAGCAATCACAAGGACTACTTGTAGAAGCAGCTGGGTTGAAGGTGAGAAGAATCTCATGGTGAACTCAGTAATAATCCTGTGGAAGATATGAAAATGTAATGATTAATGATTATTATTGTGCAGTCCTTGAAGATTCACATGACAATGAACAAACAAAAGAAGTAGCTGATGGAAAACCATACATTGAATATGCGGCATTCTCTACCAATAAGACTATAAGGAACAGACACTCTCTATAGATATAATTGCATTGCATGAACATCAAGAAAAAGATAGGCTATGATTTCATGTATTATAATTTACTAGTATGTCTTTGTACTAACAAGCACAAAATAAGCCCACAAAATGTTTGCACTAATTTGTTAGGAATTATATTATTGTAGAATGGTTATTTTGACATTTGGTTCCCATAGTAATTTGCCTTTGTTTATTTTATGTTGTCTCCCCATCGGTATGCATCATAATCTCCTACTTGTCATCTTCACCCCCATTTCATCTACATCTGGTTGCATCTTATTCAGTTGATCACTCCATTATTTTGTCATCCATTCATGTCCTATGCTATTGTTTCCTATCTGGCATTCCTGGCCACTTAACTCTGGAGCTCTCTCCCTCTCTTCTCTTTTCATACCACATACCTCTTTTATTGTGTTTAGGCACCTTTCCTCATCGACATCAAATGATCACTGTCCTACCTCATATCATCCCTTATTGGTTCATTTGTATAATAAGGTTGTTCCATTTTAGTTCTAGGTATATTTTGTAATTGGTTGCAGTAGCATCTCCCTTTGGTTCATTTGCTATGTTAAATATTATCTATTGTAATGAGTTTACTTGGTTTGCCAGATTGGCTTAATAAAATCAGTGCACACCCAGACTTGATCTTCTCAACACGTCACCTATTAGACCAGGAGCCAGCGAGGGTTAGCCTAGCTAAAAAGGTTACCAAATTTCTTGTAAATAGTTATTTAGTGTATATGCCTCTAAGTATGGAAATGAAAGTCTGTCTGGTTATTGGTGGTGGGTGTGGTCAGGAGGGTCATGCAAGGGGCCCCCAAAAATTAGGCTAGCCTAGCTAAAAAGGTTACCTCGTAAAATCGGTAGGATATTATCGGGCGTAGCCCAAGGTTCAATGAAACACCATTGCCAGACTTTTTAGGTGGTGGGGCGTAGCCGCCAGACTCAAAATACTGGTACGTCATTAATAGGCTAGCCTAGCTAAAAAAGTTACCTCGTGAAACCCATTGCAAATTGTTCGTTATACTCAAAGGACAAACGATTGACCATTGCTAGACTTTTTTAGTGGTGGGGCGTAGCCGCCAGACGCCCCCAAAGACCCGACTTTTCCCAGCTAGGCTAGCCTAGCTAAAAAAGTTACCTCATGAAACCCATTGCAAATGGTTCGTTATACTCAAAGGGCAAACGAATGACCATTGCCAGACTTTTTTAGTGGTGGGGCGTAGCCGCCAGACGCCCCCAAAGACCCGAATTTCACAGCTAGGCTAGCCTAGCTCAAAAGAGTTACCGTATGACACCCATTATAAATGGTTCGTTATACTCAAAGGGCAAACGAATGACCATTGCCAGACTTTTTTAGTGGTGGGGCGTAGCCGCCAGACGCCCCAAAGACATGACTTTCTCCAAAAAGTAACATCGTGAAACCTGTTGCAAATTGTTCGTTATACCCAAAGGACAAACACATGACCATTGCCGGACTTTTTTTATTGGTGGGGCATAGCCGCCAGACGCCCACATGCAAAGACCAAATTTTCCAGCTAGACTAGCATAGCTGAAAATCTTACCTCGAGAAACCCACTGGAACTTGTTTTTCATTTTCAAAGGTTCAATGAATGACCATCACCAGACTTCTTGAGTGGTGGAACGAAGCTGCCAGAAAGCCTGATACCCCCACCCCCTCCCCCACCACACCTATACCGCCACAATATTGGGCTATCCTAGCTAAATCTTGTGATGCCTTTTGAAAAATGAACATCTGATAGTTAATCATTCGGATGGACATGATTTCCGCCAATACGTATACTATAGATTTGATATTCGGCATTTGGACATTATTTGTTACGCTCTTTCTGAAATTAAATTCCAATTTTTAAAATTCCATCAGTGGTTATTGGTGGTATTTGGGGCGGGTTGTCTTTGAGGGCGTCTGGCGGCTACGCCCCACCACCAAAAAAGTCTGGCAATGGTCATTCGTTTGCCCTTTGAGTATAACAAACCATTTGCAATGGGTTTCACAAGGCAACTTTTTTAGCTAGCCTAGCTGAAAAAAGTCGTGTCTTTGGGGGCATCTGGCGGCTACGCCCCACCACTAAAAAAGTCTGGCAATGGTCATTCGTTTGTCCTTTGAGTATAACGAATTATTTGCAATAGGTTTCACGAGGTAACTTTTTTAGCTAGGCTAGCCTAGCTGGGAAATGTCGGGTCTTTGGGGGCGTCTGGCGGCTACGCCCCACCACTAAAAAAGTCTGGCAATGGTCATTCGTTTGTCCTTTGAGTATAACGAATCATTTGCAATGGGTTTCACGAGGTAACTTTTTTAGCTAGGCTAGCCTAGCTGGGAAAAGTCGGGTCTTTGGGGGCGTCTGGCGGCTACGCCCCACCACCAAAAAAGTCTGGCAATGGTCATTCGTTTATCCTTCGAGTATAACGAACAATTTGCAATGGGTTTCACGAGGTAACTTTTTTAGCTATGCTAGCTTAATAATGACGTACCAGTATTTTGGGTCTGGCGGCTACGCCCCACCACCTAAAAAGTCTGGCAATGGTGTTTCATTGAATCTTGGGCTACGCCCGATAATATCCTACCGATTTTACGAGGTAACCTTTTTAGCTAGGCTAGCCTAATTTTGGGGGGCCCCTTGCATGACCCTCCTGACCACACCCACCACCAATAACCAGCCAGACTTTCATTTCCATACTTAGGGGCATATACACTAAATAACTATTTACAAGAAAATTGGTAACCTTTTTAGCTAGGCTGACCCTCGCTGGCTCCCGGTCTATATGTTCTCCCTGCGTTCTACTTACGTTCTCTGATGTATCTGCCGTTTGATTTGCTTGCTACTTGAACTATATTTTACCAGTTAAGTTATACCTATAGTTTCCTCTTCACGTTACCCTATTACTTAGTTAATACTTTTTACAGGTTATTACATTATGAAGAGAAAAAAAGAAAAGAATATCGCAATATTTTATTAGTAGCGCTATCTACTTATGTCTGAATAAATGCTTATTTTGTTTTGTTATTATTACATTATCATTAAGACAGTGTTGTAAGGTATATATTAAGTTTGAACGAAAGAATAATTTGTATAAGATGCCCAACTCCACATAAGCGGCGGGAGTCCCTGTGTCAGTGTGTGAGAGATGTGCATTAAAATGAGGATGTTTATATTTGTGTATAATATTAAAGGCAATATATTGTTGAGGAAAAAATATTGTGATACTTAGCTTAGTCTTTATAATATCGGTGCCAGGCATTGTAATATGATTGATAGTAATTTCTTTTGTCTTTTTGGATGATTTATGAAATGTTAAAGGGTACCACCGGTCCACCACCCAAAACTAATATTCTTATCAATGAAAGGTAACATATTTTGTATTCCATTCCATCAACAAGTTCACAAAAATATGTTTCCAGAAAAAAATATATAATTGGAAAACGCATGACCAATCTAAAGCATGCGTTCATGGGACTACATGTACGAGACTACTTTGTCCAGAGCGAGCGAATCGCCCGGGATTCTATCGTCTCCAAACGTACGCGTCAATAGCATTGGCGCACTCGCAAATGTTTGGCCTGTACGGAACCAGGAAATAGTAGTAGTTCCGTAAGTGGTGGAAATCAATTGCTTTGTTTATGAATTACACAACCCTTTGCAAAATGTTGGGTATCTATTTGATATCACAAAACGGTACCAAAACATATAATTATGTGTTGTTCTTAGCCTGGCCTGGTGGTCCACTTTATTAATTTATATAATTTAAAAAATATACGAATAATGAATAGTAACGTAATTGACAACAATAACAACATCAACAACAACAACCAAGTGAACCCCCTCACACACATCAGTCATGAGTCATCACATCATTCACAATCACATGTTCAAAATCAAATCTTCAATTAGTTTACGCTTAACAATACACAAATTTGGCAGTATGGGACTGGGTCACTTCCCTTACACTTAATAATAGCGTCAGAATATTTGCTTATTCTTTTAAATGTAGAAGTCTTTACAATATAAATATGGAAATAATACATCAATGAGACTTACCGCGTGGTCTTTACAGGACTTAATATTGTTACTATAGCTGTAACAAAGTACAAAAGCTACATAAAATGACGATGTCAGTGACTGGAATTGGAACCTGCAACTGAGACAACCCACATATAATTAACATGTCAGTTTCCGGCTTTGTCAAAGAAAACGCGTACGCGTACGCACGAAATCCCCATAAACAATTTAGATTCTGAATAACTGAATAGTGCTCAATAATTTATACTTATTTTATAAAATGTATATCTCTTCCCAGTACTGAAATATAATATTTTATTTACGATGTTGTTATTTTGTAAGCGATAAAGCAATAAAAATCAGCACAAATTGTATATATATATTTCTTATTCTACCAATTAACTGCTCGTGTCGTCTGCTAGCAATAAGTAGACGCGCGCGTACGTCTAAGGTGCTCTCTCATTCGCTCTCATCTCATGATAATACATTAGAAATGCGTGCGTCTATGTGTTTTTTGTACATGCCAAGCCCTAGGTCAGCAGCCGTGTCAAGACCTTTCGACGAAAAATTGATAGGAGAAAAACGACAATATCTCGGGAAAGAACCATTTTTGGCCGGCATCTTTGTTTCTGGAACATCTCCTTGGTATTTTTCATCAAACGGTATGTATCGATAATCTAAATTCTTTCCCATATTTGATATTTTCCACGTGAAATACAAACAAAGAAAAAGAAAGACGTGTGGAGAGAGTGAGAGACACTGACAGCGCATGCACAGTGCATAATAATGAGTGAAGAATAACAGCATACTCTGATATATCAAGCACTGCGCTGCATGCACTCTGATATATCGGTGCATCTGTTTCGAAAACATAAACATATGTGTATTATTATTCTCTTTCGCATCCGAGTTTATCGACTATTCTGTTTGAAACTGGTGAAAGAAATCAAATTATTATCTGCATTATATACCTCTACTCTACTTGATAAGCCTACTTGGCTAAACAAATCTATTTGAAAGGAGAATTGTAACGCAGCAGTTTTATATTTGAAACATATAGTAGTCTATCTATCTCGTTGTAATAATGTCAGTTTATACTCTCACATACAGTGGTAGTCCCATAGTCCAGGGGTGGGTACTGTGACTTAGCCTTGTGCAAAGTTTATAGTTATACAGCTTGTTTCACAGTGAGAATTTATAGGTTGGAATCATTACATCAGATTCAGACATGTCAGAGACTACTTATGATTGTTTTCTGTGTATGTGGTTGGAATATTCAAGTGATTATTTGATATTGATGATCCAATTAAATCAAATTCAAAACTATATATTCTATTTTTAGCCTGGGGTTTTATCCCTTTAAAACATTTCTCAATTACTTTTTTGATAATAAATTATATTTAATATGCTTTTTGTGTAGGAACTACATTGTCATTGACACATTAATTTGTTGATATTGTTGATGTGTGGATGATTTTTAAAAATGTGGACTTTATTTATGTTTGGAAAGTGAATCAATGTTTATATTTTTTTCTCAAAAGGTAGATCGAGATTAGAGAAGATCGATCTATATTATTTATGTTGTGTTATGACGAAAATGTTTTCTATTGCATGATGTTTGGTTTATAAACTTTATGTTTGTAATGATTGATCCAATCAGAAACAGTGGATTTTTAAATCTCTCATTCAGACACACACACACAAACACTTGTTAGCACCCCCCCCCCCCCCCCCCCCAAATCAAGATTGAGGAAAGTTACTATACAGTGGAGCCTCTTTATAATGAGCTCTGTTGTAACAAGGTTCCTGATAGTGATACAGCAAGATAATTTCACAGGTCCAGGTTAGCCTATACATGTATGTATTGTATTATTTTAAGCCCTGATCATCAGAGGCAGCATGGCTAGTATGCTCCCCAGGGAGTTGAGAAAGTATGCAATATTATTGTGTGGGTTTGAAATGTACCCGATGACCATGGGTAATAATAATAATGCGCCTCGTAATTCCTCTAGATATATGGCGCTTTATAAATGCTTGATATTATTATTTATTAAACTGCAATGTGCCCAAGGTGCTTGTTGTAATGAGGTTTTACTGTACTATGGGTCCATTTTTATTAATGAATTTAATCAGATATATTGTTGTATCAGGGCTTAAAAACAATGAAATACATACATAGAACTTGGACCTGTGAAATAAACTACCTCCTTGTAACAGCTTGTTATAAAGCAGTGAAAAAAATACACGGGGGCCTCGGGGCGAATTCCCCCCCGAAATGCCCAAAAGAGCCCCGGAAAAGCATAAAAGAGCCCTGGAAAATTGCATCGAGTTCAATGCAAATAACAAATTTTGAGTGTTATTTTCATGCAGGCAAGTTTGAAAAGCAGCTCCTGAAAAATAAAATTAAAAAGTTTTTTCCCTGTTATAAAGAGGTTTCACTCGACAAACTTGCAATACTAGTGTACCATGGTTGGACCGATTGGGAGGGCACACCTATTATGTTTTTTAAAATTTTGTTTACTTTTCTTAAATAGATTTACCCGTGTGTTTGTTATTGTTTTGTCAAATTAATGGGGGCACATGGATTAAAATAAATGGTTTCCTCAGGTTGGCATCTTTACCTTAGAAAAATTATACCCAGATCAGCAATATTATTGGTCAAAGTAATTTTTGTTCTAGAGTACATTTCTGACATATTGTCAGGTATCATTTTGTTTTAATTTCAACAAACCTCTTGGCTAATATACTGTAGCAGCACCAGTGAGGGCTGGTGTCCCCCTGGTGAGCATATATACTGTACCTTTGTTATTAAAATGCATCCCTTGGCAAAACTGCACATTGTACAGAATACTCACCAACACTGAATGTGCCTAATACTATGACAAGCAGTTTTGTTGGAATTGGTCGTATTTGAAATTACCCGACTCATACATTAAATGAGAACGATTACTTCTCTACCAAAGTTGCTGATCTTGGTATGATTTTTCTCAGTAAAATGTCCCCCATCCATTGTTCCTATGGTATTGGAAATATGTTGTTCAATATTTTGGGGCCCACTCCACATATCGCGAACCAAGTACAGTAAAATGTTATACTTGTATATTGTATGTATTTAAAAATAGTACTACATGACTGCTGTACTATTTCTTTATACTTGTATTAGCAGCATGTAGTACATTGTATTTTATTTTTGGAAAGCAAAACTTCATCAAATGTCTTACTGTTACTGTGTTACAGTGAAACCTCATTATACATGTAAGAAGCACCTTGGGCGGCCATTGAATTTACCTAGTTATATCAGATTTCTAGAAAATGAAATCTTGTTATATCAGTGCTTAAAAAATGAAATACATAAAACCTGGACCTGTGAAATTATTTTTATTTTTTATAAGAGAACTCGTTATAATAAAGAGGTTCCACTGTATTGAATCAATACTGTCACAATACAAACAAAAATATAATAAATTTCACTTCAAAAAGATATCTTTAATACTGTCATCATCATCACATACCATCAATCCGAGTAAGTACATTGTAATGTAGGCATTCAGTGGTTCAAACATAAAATTATTTCAATTTTCAAATCAATAGACCTTTTTGTACATATGGGTCTTTAATGAATTGTACATTCATCAGAAATGGAAGATGCAGTGGATACTGTACGACAATACTCTACTCAGAGAATTGTACTGAAATTTGAAGAAGAAGAAGAAGAAGAAGAAACAACAACTAATAACAATCTCATTGTTATATACTTAATTAATACAATGAATATTTGAGCTTCTTGCTTTTGGTTTTAACAGTTTTTTTTCTGACAAGGGTCTTCCTCTTCTGATATAGTTAATCTCTGCCCTTCAACCATAAGGGGGTGTATTCTGAAAATTGTCTTTTCTCGAAAACTGTTTGACAAAATACGTATTCTGAAAACTCATAAATGTTGTATTATCTCTGAAAGTTCGTTAACCTCTATCAGCTGGCGCACCTTCCCACGCAATTGATAAGCGTGTTTGCGCAAGCAGAGGTGTCTTATTTGTAAAAAATATGTATTCTGAAAACTGTCTTTTCTTTTATCTCATCATAAATTTATCACAAATTGTACTCATATGCTGTCTTTTCTTTTTGTTATATCTTGTTTTAAAATATTTTAAGCCATTTATTTGAGATTTTGAAGAGCTCCCCATGTTTGCTGTGTGCGTGAGTGTGTGTATGTGAGAAAAAGTTACAAAATGAGAGTGAGGGGGAGAAAATTCCATTGAAAATCTAACCATATGAAAATCCTATTATTACAAAATTACTCTTTGACCAAAAAATATAAATTTCTTGCACGTTGATTGGAAATCGCATGTGTGTGCTAAGCTAGTTAGATGCGCGCATTTAAAGAACATGCAACGCATACGCAATTTAACCCACTTTGATTGGCTGAGGGGGCAGATTAACATTTTGTAACAACAATTTTGATTGGTTAACTCAGCAATAATGGGCTTGGTCAGGGAAAGAAAAGATACCCTTAAGACAATTGTCAGAATACCGATTTATGACAATTTTAGCGGTGTATTATCTTATGGACTTATGACAAAAGATAAGACAATTTCCAGAATACACCCCAAAGATTCTAGAACTTTAGCAATCTTCTCTAAGCTCGAGCGAAAATAAAAACAATGCTTCCCAGAGTACTCAGTACAAGTAATGAATTGTAATATGCTTTGCATCAGTTTTTTATAATTGTAAACATTATTATGCTTAGTATATAATGCATTTGAAACCATCTCTGTATTTTGATTCCGATTTGATTGCAAAAACTCAACATGCCCAGTCACTAAATATACATATTGTAGGAATTTCCAAATTACATTAATTTCACATGGTGAAACTAATTATCACACTTGGCTCAGTTGGCTGTGAACTTATGAAGCCTTCAATCAATATATTTTTTTTTCTTTTCTCGATTGGTAAAAAGGAAATGTTTATATAGCAAAAAAGTAAACTGGCAAAAAAATATAAATATTAAAAACAGTCAAACAGTCATCTCTTTTGTCAAAATTAAATCAGTTTCTAACTTGAAATTATCTCAAGAAAAAAATAAAATCCTACAGTCATGTACATGCTCTTTTAAAAGTCAATGTGTATAATACAGATGATGGTAAGGATGATAAACTTTGTCAAACTCAACAAACACATTTCTCTTGTGCCTTGTTGTTTGGCTCATGGTATCAGTAGAATGAAATGGGTTTTGATTTTTCTAGCATTCCGGAACGCTTTTCGATTGTAGTCATGACTCAATGGGCAGTAGGTGATACAATCTGACATCAGTTTTCACTAGGTTCTTTTTTAAAGAAACTATTACACAGCATTCAGACAAAATTATATTATGATACGAATACGATTAAAACTATCAAATATCACTTTCTGAAAACATTATGAAGTTGATAGAAAACCTTTACTGCCTTTGAAAGTACATCATAACTAAAGGGATTAACATTGGAAATATACATGCACATACTCAACAGACTACTCCCTGCTGATTTAACATTCAACAAGGGAGTTAAATGGGTCATTCCACGGGGTTGGGGCAATTTTTGTGACATACCGAAAAACTGTGTCTCCTATCAACTGTAACTAACAATGTTTGCTCAAATTGAGTTTTGCATAAAAAGCATAGCTAACTCTCTTCAGAAGTACTCAAGCTTCATGGTGAATCAATATTATGGACCCAAAGTTTATGTAATGTTATATGAATATGATGTCCATGTAACAGTGATAAAAAGAGAAATGTGTAATAAGCAAAGATTTTGAAGAAAAGCAACTGAAACAGGAACTATTCTGGTAGGGCACTACTATATAATATTCATTGCATACAAATCTTCAACAGATAATTTCATCTTCCATGTGTAGTAGAAGATCTCATACCACCGTTACATGGACATCGTCATATTTTTTGCCCCAACCCCGTGGAATGACCTAAATACAAACAAATATTCTCAACTGATCATATATGATGACATAAATGGTACCCTGGGGTAATGCTGTAACCGATCATCGGATCGGCATGCCGATCCCGATCCGATCATGGTTGATCGGATCATTTTGGCCGATTTCCGATCATGCAGAAAAAATCGGAAAAAAAAAAAAAATTTTCTTTGAAAAATGATCCCCAAAAAACATATTTTGGGAATATAAATTAATACCAAAGCAACATATTATATCCATATGAATAAGCCCAAGGTAATCTTGTATGGTTATGCTTTCATTTAAAACTGATTACCTCTCCTTTCACAAAATTTCGCGCCGATTCTGAGCTTAGTCCCATGTGATTCTGAAAGGTTACGCCAAATTGATCACATGGGACTAAGCTCAGAATCGGCGTGATTAATTTTGTAAAGGAAGGTAATCAGTTTGAAATGAAAGCATACCCGTACAAGATTACCTTGGGCTTATTAATATGGATATATGTTGCTTTGGTATTAATTTATATTCCCAAAATATGTTTTTAGGGATCATTTTCCAAACAAAACAAAAAACTTTTTTTTTACCGATCCGATCCGATTTTCATCGATCAAATTTTGCCGATCCGATCAAACGATCCGATCATCAAGGTCAGTTACAGCACTACCCTGGGGTACCAAACGAATATCCGCCATTTTGTTTAATTATTTATTTATTTTTTAGGGCTGTACCAGGGTATAGCGTGCATAAAATCGCGCGCTGCACTGTATACACAACGCAATATGGTTGTGCTTCGAGTGGACACAAGATGGCGCTACACAACGCGGTACCCCGGGGTACAACGGTACCCCGGGGTACCGCGTGTGTCATCATATGGCTATAACTTCTTTGAATATGCATACATGCACGTGCACAAACTATAATTGTATTGGCAAATTTAGAACAGTTTTGATGTTTATACATGTACATGTAGTTAAGTGCCACTGCCAAGAATGTTGAATCCAAACGGGTTTCTATATTTCTGATACAAAACCAATGTTATTTGAAACCCTGCTGTGCATTGCCGTAACCTTGTCTTTGGTTAGTTCTTCGGGACATTGTGACCATGCTTGGTTGAGGTGTTCTTGCGCTGCTTCTTCGATATCTCTAGGAGCGGCATGCAGGGGTACCCTTTTCGTCAGTTGAAATGTAAATAAAATGACCACATCTTTGAACGGCGCATTGTCACTGTCACAGTAACTGTGGAACAGCATAACTGCGCAGCCGGGCAACTTGTCAAATTGAGATACTAGAGCCACCTTCCCACCTCTGTCAAATTCTTCCTTGAGTTTACGGTCTATATCAAGTTTTGCTTTTCCCATATCCTGGAAACCGTGGTTGGCGCCATCGATATGAACAAGATCCTCACTTCCCTGAGTGAACGTTTTGGCAAACATCTTCCCTATGTCTTGTGCCACTTCATTTAAATGTTGAGACCCAGGTTGCGCAACTAACATAAGAACAACTGGTTGCTTGATGGACCTCTCATTCTTCAAGTGGCTCCAGGATGACCCTACAATCAGATCCCAGAAATGTTCACCCAGGTTTAATTTGGCATACTTCTCTTGAATTACTTCAAGCTCATGGGTCAAGTTCCCATAGCGATGATGAACCGGTCTATTGCATTTACTTGCGGCAGTATTCTTCATGCCTTGATTCAAGTTAAAGCCTAATAAGGGGAACATTTCTTGACTACCGCATACAAATGCGATTGCTAGAACAGTGATCACGCCAAGAGGTATACGTAGGGAAGTTGCTCTAGATGTAGATGTGCTCGTTACTGGCTGGGAACTTTCTCTCGATATGCTCTTCTCTGGCTTAGAACTTGTTTTGGATGTGTAAGAACTTGTTGTGGAAGTGTTTTTCACCTGTTTTTTCTTTTGACCATCCAAAATCTTTTTTGATTCTGAACTACCTTGCTCATAACTATCACTCTCAGTGTCACTTCCTGAAGATTCCCTCACTTGCCAGGATGGATCATCTTGATCTGAATCTTCAGTAATATCCTCAGTCATGTCCTGCTCCTTGCTCTTCTCTTCATCTGTAATATTACTTCTTGTTCGCAAGTTGTAGCGCTTTGAAGAACCGTCTTGCTTCGACGACATCTGGAGAAGAACAACAAATGAAATATCACATGTTAAAGGGGTAGTACTGTACAATAACATTCAAACTAATAGTAAACTCCACCATGTTCGAAAGGTATAGAAAATTACAAACGACTGAGTAAAAAGCCTGTTAGTGTTATCATTCAAAAAGAGCCATTAAAACACAAGAGAGCGCTCTGTAAAAAAGCATTGGTTTCAACCATTTTTCATACAAAATTATGCATGCGATGTTTTGTCGAAAACTCGAAATAATGATCAGAGAGATCATCAACAACTATTTAAAAACTTCTTGAAAAATTTAGAAAAAGTGTAAGCATTTAAAAAATATTGTTAAAAATCAGGGAATAATTCTTGGGCCCAGATTTATTCCGATCGGATATATTTATTGATATTTCAGCTGTTTCTGAACCGATTTTGATAAAATAAAGTTTATTCTGTCATATTTAAAATTGTATACTCTTTCAAATTTTACACTCAGTTTTTCATTATCTTCACAAAAAAATTATTTCGTGCAGCACCCTCTATACCAAAACTGAATTACCCCTTTAAGAGAACTAGCTAATTGTAATGGAGTGTTTTCATCACAGGAAAACAATTTTCATAAACATGCACTGCTCTGAATGCAGCCCCCCCCCCCCCCCCCCCCCAAAAAAAAAAAAAAAAAAAATTAATGTGATTACTGATTAAACAGCAACTTATACTACATTTTGCATCACACAGTGACACTGGGAAACAATTAATTTTGAATTTTAGGGGGCTTTTTTGTCAATCTTATAATATTTATAATCTACACCATTTTGACTTTCCATAGATGTATGATAGTCATAAGTTGTCTTAGAAAGAGATTGTATGCGCCGACAGCTGACTGACTGAAAACTAAAGCTTAAAGTGAT
Organism: Echinarachnius parma; assembly: GCA_037951105.1. NCBI lineage: Eukaryota > Metazoa > Echinodermata > Echinoidea > Clypeasteroida > Echinarachniidae > Echinarachnius > Echinarachnius parma. The sequence goes on from JBAMJV010010121.1 coordinate 82,182, forward strand.
ACCTGTATAGTGTCAGATATTGCACAAAATGACATTTGAGACTTCAATCCTATATCAATATCATTGTAAAATACAATTGAAAGATTTGTGAAAGTTTGAAAGAAAACAAACACTGTTTACTTAGTGAAAAAAACGAATATTGAGTTCATATTTTATCACCGAATACTGATGGTCTGCCATACATTTGTCGCAGTAAATAATGATCCGTTTGAGATATTCGCACCCGTGTATGTTTACAGACGTAGTACAGAATTCATGGAATTTGCACTCGCTCGGCTCAAAGTTCAATCTCCGGAATGTTCTCACATGTGGTGCATGCGGACGTGTTCAGCTAGGACAATTGTACTTTTTATCAAAAGCGTTGATCAACACTTTTGAAATTATGATTTTCAATGGTAATTATCTTAATACCAAAGCGACATTTGAAAAAAATCTAACCCTATTTTATTCTTCTCTTACCATAAGCTAAACAACACGGCAGAAGAGAAACGAGGAAGCTCCAAGTATTTTTCGTGGAGTTGACACATTACTCATTAGTCTTTACAGGCATCACTTTAAAAGTATCCAAGTAAGATAATGCTGCGTTAAAACTCAGTATGTGGGACTACCTATTATTTAACTAAACTTCGAATTGTTATTACATTCTACACTCGATTACGTATTAATTTGAAGGTTTCATTGCTCTCGATATCTAAAATAATATTTTACGTAACTTACGTTTATATTTTTCGTCAAAAATATTTGGATTGAAAGGAACAAATGTCGACAGTCTTTCAGATTGCACTCGTCGAGAAAGAACTTCAACTCCACGATACGCACCGGAGGGTAGCCACTACCCAGTATGATATTGCGGTACGTAGCTAGCACTGCAGCAGCATGCATGCAGTGCAGTGTGCACATAATTATGGCGCGCCCTGGCCCTAGACTTTTCTAGGGGTGCATTATATCTGAGCTGCAGGTGCATCCATGCGCTAAATGCCGCCGTGTGTCGTACGTTGATCTCGAGCGCGCGCTTTCTGTATCTGCCGCGTCGGCGGAATGATGAGAATAATCCCGAATCCCAAGGCCAAGGTTCGATCGAGATAAGGCGCAGACAGATCTAGGACAGGCCCGTAGCCAGGGGGGGGGGGGGGGGTGCGTTGGGAAGAAAGGTCCACTTTTGACGGTCTCGAGTCCACTTATAACATGGTCTATGCTGCGAGAAAACAAAATTGACGATGGATTCCTACCCCCACCCCGATTGCCTTGGTCTCGAAATATTTCGGCAGGTGGTCTCGGCAGCGAAAAAATTGGTATCGGACCCGTTTTTGAAAATTAGGAACCCCCCGTGCGTCTAGGATGGACCAATTACTGTATAACATTCTTTATAATATACACTGATAGCAGATTTTGTTAATTTATATTTCTAAAAATATATATTTAGCTCCTTACTAAACTTTCTTCATACTTCCTAAAGTTTATGCAGCTTTCTTTACAATTTTACTTCAGATATTTTGTTTAATCTATAGTAATGATGTCATCCTTGTTTTTAGTTAATTTATGTTGGCCACACGAATTATATGATGACCAATTTAAAATATGAATTTGCACGACAATGCCTTCATTTGAATTCAAATTTGGAGGAAACTGACCAGAAACATATATCACTGCAAAAACAAGGGTGTTAAATTGGTGTTAAATTAACACCACTGGTATCTATATTGGTCTACACCAGGCTGGTGTGGACCAATATAGATACCAGTATAGTGTTAATTTAAAACCCTAATTTTTGCAGTTAAGATAGGCTTCTCCGGGAATCGAACCCAAGACCTCCTGATTGCTACACCGGTGCTCTAACCAATTACCATTGAGCTACATAGCCTTGTTGATGATGGTCCTCCCGAGTTAGAAAAACTCTTTGGAATGTCGATGGTCTGAAGCTAGTATATAAACCTGACACAAACCCGAGGGATATAAAAAATAATCATACTCATAATATAACGGGTATTTATATAGTGTCATTCCCGTGAGGATCAAAGCGCGTTACACTAAAATTATTACACCTGTCAACAACATACATGCATAAACACTGCAACCCAGTTCCTACATACAAAGTGCGCAATTTACACTCCCTAGGGAGTGTTCCAGCCATTCGCCTATAAGGCGCACACAGTGCTAAAAGGAACCACGTTCCCATCTTTCCTTAATTTTACAAAATGCATTGTTGATAAGTGTTACGAGTTTTGTAGAATTAATTATGCAGATAAACATAGAAAGAACTCAATAAAATGTAGTCCCATTTAAGTCACATTAATTTTCATGAACTTAGACTATTTTTTTTATTATTAACGTGTACAATGTGCTTGTCAGAGTAGAGTTGAACAAATATACACGAATCGTTTTCGATTCCAGGATATTCATTTTGATGCACGCAAGTGATACATGCAGAGCGCGCGTTGTCTACAAACTTGCTAATATGAATAGCGCCACCTCCGTGCTTTGGTCTGACACAAATAATATTTAGGTTATAGCACCGGTCTAGCAATCTGGGGTCTCTGGTTCGATTCCCGGCATAACCCGTTTTCCTTTGCTCATTTTTATTAATAAAATATATATAAGTAGGAAGTCCTACATTTCCTTATGAATTAACTGTGCCCATAAACTGTATAAACACATGGTTTTCATGACTGTATGTTTTCTTCATTTTGATTTTTATTTAAATCTTCGTTATATCCAGCTCTATCACTGCCCTCTCTCCCATTATATATTCCCATATTTGTTTGTCTCACATCTTGTACTGTATACATGGTATATATGCATCCGAATGTCTTGTTCCTCCCCCTTTACTCTCCCCCGCAATTTTTCAATATGATTTATCACATGACTTAGTAAATACAGTACATGCCGCTGCGGTGTTATATTTTCTCGATATACCATGGCAATATTACACCCCTGCAAGTCAAGTCAGATGATAAAACAGTTGTTAAATTTGTTGTCGGGAAAATCACGGAATATTCCTACCCTCGGGATTTCAAATGCTATTTCGTGAAGAAAATAAGTCCCTCGACTTCGTCTCGGGACTTATTTACTCTTCCCCCAATAGCATTTGAAATCCCTCGGGATGTAATATTCCGTGCTATACCCTCCACCGCCATTTAACAACAGTATAATATACTCTTCTATCTCCCCCCCTTCCCCTTATCTTCCCTCTATTTATCTCGACTTCCGGTTTATCTATCCCCGTGTAGGCTATATCTCTTTCCAATTCTCACCTCTATGTCACACCACCCCCTCCTTCTTTCTGGTAAACTGTATCCTCTCTTATATCTCTCAGTAACGCTCCCAATATTAAATATTTTCACCCTCCCTCTCGATATTTCTTTCATCATCTTTTTTGTTTTAATGTGTGAGATTCATTAATTAAAACAACGGGGGGGGGGGGGGGGGGGGATCACCCTGTAAATAGCTTGGTTGCAATTAAATTGGACGAATGAGAGGAACATTTAGTGGAAATTTGAACGGAATCTGTCAATAATATAGGAAAGTTACGACCATTTGAACGTCATGAACGGACGGCAACTTTTTTGAAATTGTTGGCGAGTTTGACTATTGCATCATCTCATTGGTTTGAACATGGGATATTGCTTATTTCCGATATATTTTTTCATTGAGAAAACAATTCTATCTATAACCAAATCACAAATTACGTCACAATTGGCGGGAAATACGAAAGCGATTCCCGTTTGAATTCAGTCATCGAGTTCAAACGTTTAGTCCTTTCTTATTTTCGACTGATATTGCCCAAATTTTCAGTGACAATTCTTCTAAATCGTCCACTTCTATTTAAAAACAGCATAATTCAAGGGGTGCTCTCCCAACAACCAATTTCTAAATGTGTGATAAAATGAAATATTAAGATCACATGAACACTTTCACATTTATTTTTGATTGTTAATAAATGCATATACTTTAAAGGGATCTAGTAACCTTGTCAAAATCCTCAAAACTTACTTGGAATTCTAGCGGTTCTTACATACCTCATTGTATTCGTAGTACCCATACAAGCATGGATCAGCTTGTGGTTTTCCAAATTTCTCTTCCGTTATAAAGATATGTATGATTGAAGTGTTCAGATTTTAAACTATCTACTGGATAGTTAAAACTGTGTGCAAAGTCAGTGCAATAAGTTAGCTAATATCACTTTGCATTTTTGCTCGTTACTCGGCCATACTACTACATCCATTTAATGTGAATTTTTCACACATCACTTAGTGGGCATTGTTATTAACCATTCATTACTTTTTGCAGATGTCGACAACTTTACTAGATCCCTTTAAGAGTTCTTACGTTATTTCAATATCTCCAAAATGCATATTCCCTTTTTGGTTAGCACTTATACACGTGTCTCATATGCTAATGCCCCCGTAATCTACATTAAACAAAATAATAATAGAAGAATGCCATGAACACCAGTATTCCTATTTGGGCGTAACTTATACATATATGTCAATTCTTGTTGAATACGTGTTGAATTGAATATGTGTTTTTTTGTGTGTTTGATATCCTGTTAAAAGGTTACAATCAAAAGCTTGGCACCCCTCCCACGTACAAGAAATAAATGAATACAACATGTAGCCAACCATTCGTAATTAGCTGAAAGAAAAAGAAGGTATTCATGTTTATTTTTAAATCAACAATATTAGTATTTTATTTTATTGTTATATGTACATGCAGAGGTATCATGTTGAAATCTTAAATACAGTAAGTTTCCACAATGAAACAACGTGTAATTACATATGTAAAAATCGTTTTATACAAGTTGCTTACAATAATTGAGATCGATGCATATATAAATAGTCAGAAATAAGCTGTTTCATGCATTTACAAGTTGTTGTTTTTTATCAACATTCATTGTTGTATTTACATGAGTACAATGTTGAAAATTCAATTTTGAAGTAAACTCTTCAAAGTCTTCATCTATTAAATATAAATAAAGGATACATATGACTTTGTAGCACTGACTTCCAGGACTGCTTGTGGCCATGAAGTGTATAATTGTAAATATCTATATTTGTTTATTGCTGCAAATCAGGAGCTATTCTCAACTCATCTCGTTCAGTGGAATCTTGTAATAAAAAAGCTCTAATATATCAAAACCGTTGTATCAAGGTACTTTTGCTGGTCACAGCCCTTTTATACTCTTATGATTTTTACCCTGATACATGTACAGTATAACAAAGTAATTTTCATGGTCCCAAGGATCTCGTTATAAAGAGGTTCCACTGTATAACCACCCTAAGGTACATGATAACAGTAACACTAGTTGTAAAGTGTTGGTGGACACATATCATCATCAAATGAAACACATATATAATTTGCACTTCTTGCATCCATAATTGTCCATTTCTTTAGGGTTAATTATGTCCATAATTACAAGTAGTGGATTTCTTTGTCTCTCATTGTCCAAAATCTAGGTCCTTGACATATATTCTTTTTTGGTCTGGCGTAGGGTGAATGAAGCCAAATTGGAAGATGTATTACATAATGTTCAGCGACCTTACTAACATATATTTACAATCACATATTTTCACTTCAACATGAATGAATGAATACAGCAAAACTTACAAATTGCATGAGGAGTCATTTTGATATATACCTTGGCTAAAAAGTGGGGTATGACATTATATCACAAAAGACAGCACTTGGGGAACTTGTAATTTCATAATTTCACCATACGCCAAACAATAAGGTGCAAGACAAGTGCGAAAGCTCAGAGATTCTGGTCGAATTTGACAAAGTTAATAGTTTACTATACAGTAAGTTAATCCGACACTGTTACTATAAGTACAATCATAGTGTAGAATTGAAACAAATATAATTTGGTTCAGTACTATGCAGTTAAGCATCCACAAGTTAAGTACTTACCCATTATATCCAAAGTACATTTAAATATCCTAGATCTATAATAACAACATATGTACACCCACTCCTGGGCCCAGTTACAGAAAGAATTGCAATTCATTTCCAGTCAGAAAATATGCACATATGAACCAATCAGATGCGTGCATTTAGTCGCATGTTCTAACTTGCAGTTAAATTCAACTTTATAATTGATTGCATTAACTTTTGTGACGGGGCCCGGGGAGTGTTGCATAAAGAGTTGCGATCAATCGCAAAGTTGCGATTATTTGCAAGTCTGAAAATTAGCCTAAATGTGCAAATCTAATTGGCTGATAAGCGCAAAATGTCTGACTTGCGATAGATGGATACTCTTATATGATACACCCATCAGATATGACTTATTACGGTACTGACAGGATGAGTTGAACAAACATACTAATGAAGCGCTAAGAGGATTAATAACAGTACGTGCTGTCCGGTCATGTCAGTTTTCCTTTGATCGCGCTTAAATGATAAATATCCTATCCTGCATACCCTCTAATCCCTACTGTCAGAACAATCACTTTAATCATATCCTCTCAATTAGAAATTAACAACCATGTGCGAAAGTATGTTTAAATTAGGAAGACAGGCTACCTACTGAATTTATAGGTTGCTATTATGAAAATTAGGGGGCAAAATCGCCCTCGGCCCCCGTATATTTCCTACCCTGGACAGGACTTGAACCAGCCCTCAGCTCTGTACAGAATACCAGTCCAACATTCACCCAGCTGAGCTATCATAGACCTACGTTGTTGGCTCCAGTAGGAAATTTGGTCAATTGATTTGGCACTTGATCTCCACCAACACTATGGATCCTCTTCTCTCATCCATTGTTTGTGGTCATCTCAGCTCAAATGCTTGTATCATATCAAGGCAAGAATCGTCCAGGAACAACAACATCATCCAGGTCATTGCAGGCTGTGAAAGATATCTGGTTCAGTTTTGAAATTAGGTTACTTTGATAGTGGCACTTGGATCCTCTTCTCTCAACCATGATGTTGGTTCATCTCAGGTAAAGTGCTTGTATCCTTTCGAAGCAAGAATCGTCCGGGAACAGCAACTTGATCCAGGTCATTGCAGACTGTGGAAGATATCTGCTTTAGATCTTTTAGATTCCTAGTTGACCATACATTGCGAGACAAACGAATATCACTAGCGATATTATTTTCGATATCTGCTTTAGTTTGTAAATTTGGTTACATCATAGTGGCATTTCATGTCTACCGACATGGTGGATCCTCTTCTCTCAACCATGATGACGGTTCATATCAGCTTATACATGCTTGTATCCTATCAAGGCAAGAATCGTCCAGGAACAGCAACAAGATCCAGGTCATTGCAGGCTGTGAAAGATATCTGGTTTAGTTTGTAAATTTGGTCACTTCTTAGTGGCACTTAATGTCTATCAACATAACATGGTGGATCCTCTTCTCTCTGAAACAATGATGACAGTTCATCTCAGGATTCTCAGCTCAAATGTTTGTATCCTATTGAGGCAAGAATCGTCCAGCAACAGCACCAAGATCTAGGTCATTGCAGGCTGTGAAAGATATCTGGTTTAGTTTGTAAATTTGGTTACATCATAGTTGCATGATGGACCATGTTGTCAGTTCATCTCAGGCTCAAATACTTATATCCTATTGAGGTCTCGGTCGCCAGTCGCTCTCGGCTCAAGGATTTGTAGCCTAACCTCTCTTTCGATGATTTGTAGCCTATCCTCTCATCCATCGTGTCGGTGGAGGTCGTGAAGATGTCAGATGGCTCCATCAGGTAGGAGTCGTCGAGGAACAACACATCATCCAGGTCATTAACGTCATTGAAAGAGATCTGGTCATCTTGTTTGAGTTCAATCGTAAACAGTGACATGGCTGGCTTCTGGTCTGTGTTCCTCCTCTTGATGAAGATGACTGTTGAGACGATGGCTGTGCAGAGCAAGGCCCCAGCTCCCGCTGCGATGTACACATAGTAGTCTCGGAACTCCTTCTTACTCCCTCGCTGGGCTGGCTTGTTCCCAGGGGCTTCTACATAAGGACAGAGGAAAACAAGAGGTAGAAAATAAATTTAGAGCGGGCATAATGTACTCATAGTCACAGAACGCCTTCTTACTCCCTCGCTGGGCTGGCTTGTTTCCAGGGGCTTCTATATAGGGACAGGGGAGAACAAGAAGAAGAAAATAACTTTAGAGTGAGCATAATGTACTAATAGTGAAGTCACGGAACGTCTTCTTACTCCCTCGCTCAAAAACATGTACAATGTTATATCTGGCCAAATACACACTTTTAGGTGGAGTCATGGTTCGGTTAAAAAAGTAAACATGGTATTTTGTTTAATTGAACAATCATGTCACCTTATGGGAGGGAATGCTTTCAGAATTTGTGTATGTGTATTTATTGTAGAATGTGACACGAGACTTCAATAATTTAGAAGACTTGTATGTGTATTTTATTCTTAAAGTGCTTGAGGCTTCAGTAATTGGAGATGGGCGGTCCAACGTCTAGACAGCGCAGCAGACAAGGCATATTTATTTGGAGGTTGTGAGCAAGGAGGGGATAAGGTAGATTGGATGGAATGGTAGCAACTTATTGATTGATGCGTAGAGCACTATTATTAAAGGCCCGACAAATGCCCGACGGAGAGAAAAATTGTCAATCCGTTTGTATCTGTTCGTATGCATTTCTTTTCTGTTCCTTGTCAGGCGATGTACTTCGTTCTATCCGGTGGACTGTTTTGTGCATGAAGCAATGGAGACGCCTTTCACCACTGAATAATTTGATTTCGAAAATTGTCCATTCGTCGGACTTCCGTTTAGGCTCTCCGGTGATATGTGACCGGGCCTTTAATAACTAAATATCCTGTCGTAAGAGGGAGACAAACTCCTAACAACCCTCCTCCTCCTCACCTGTTGTTGGCACAGATCACCTTGTTGCATTGCGCGATTTAGTAGGCTAAAAGCTTAGGGGGAAATGACTAAATTCGGCAGGGTCTCAACTAGACTAGGAGGGGATAGCCCAAGGGTCGCTTCCTGACCAAACTCTCACACAGGCTGCCCAGAAGGTGGGGCTTCCCTTCTTGCGGTTACTCATGTTGGAACCCAATTTCCTCCAGGTCTCTTGTTATTGACACTAAACTGTTAACTTGAACAATGATAGATACACTAGTAGATATGATGCTACCCACTAGGTTATGGCGTACCGACAACTCATAATCACGTCCAGATTAGCCGCTCGACAGACATAACTTTGACAGTTTTCTGATCACCTTGTTTTACCTAATTAAGTTTTTCAGGTTAAAAGTTGTTTTTTACCACTTTTACCACAATTTCCTTCTACCCTCTTCATTTTAATTTTCACTTAGATTTTCTGAAAAATCGAGTAATTTAGCCTTTACCTCAAACTCTCAAAAGTATTTTTTTATAAATTACATCACACAATGTATTTGACGTCATCTCCTTAGGCTTAAAATTTACAAGTAATGCAAATTGTGCAATTCACAATGAAGATGTCAATGGTTTGAATCCTGCAAGTCAACTTTTCTTTGCCGCTTCCCATTAGCTGCTTTAAACAAACTAAATTGAACATTGTTTGTGTGCACGAAATTTTGGGAATGTTGTTAACATCAAATGAACAGTGCATGTAAATGCAAAACACCCGTGGGATGTTTCACAAAGATATAAGGTTAAACTTAACTTTCGGTTGGACTCCAAATCATGGAAAGTCATTTGTAGCCTTGCAATGAACAAATATTTAAGAGCAAAAATTCACATATTTGAGATTCTTAACAAGAATAATAAACCTCCCTGATAATAGAAAATATTGATGATTTTAAACTAAATGAATGTTGTATTTAAAAAATAATGTATAAATTTAACATAGCAAATAAAAGCTTTCCATAATTTCAAGTCCAATTTAGAATTCAAGTTCAACTTAGGATATTTGTGCAACTACCCCCCAGATTATGTGTGCAAACAAATGATTCATCATCTCTCCTATTACGCAGCTATATTCACTTCACTTCTTTTGAGTTTAGAAACTTTAGTGCCTACATGTAACTGCCTACAGCTACATGACTAGAGATATTTTGGGCTATTCCCCCGGATTTAATGCCCTGGAGCCCTTTTAATTAGGATATACACACATTGAGGTTAATATATTGTTGCCGCCAAGTTTGTCTGATAGTAAGATACCAATTTTGCTGATCGTGGGGCAATCCCTAGACCTAGAGTTGCTCTCAAGATCACTCCTAGGGGCAACTCTATAATTAATTTACAGAACACCACTCTTAATTCAAATATTTATGTTGATTTACAATGACAGATTTCTTTTCAAATTAATAATCTTCTAATTACTAATGTTTCATGTCATCTTATCCATGAAAATAATTTAACATACATTCAATGATTCAAGTAAACAATCTTAATCCCAATTTGTTGTCATAAGCTTCAAATTTCAAATGTGTCTGGCCATAAAATAAATAAGCCGACACGAGAAATACCCTTTGAATCAATGACTAGTCCCTGACTCACTTCCCCTTACGTTCCCCAGACAACGTGTGCACATTGTACCAATTTTGGGGGCACTTGTCTTGCTCTCTAACTTTCTGTCCGTACTCGTTAGCGAAGTGAATCCTCTAACATAACTTTTAAACTTTGAGAGTAGTATTATCCTCTATGATGCACAGAACTTTTAAACTTTGAGAGCTGTATTATCATTATTCTACTTGGCAAAGAACTGAAAGAGAAGGGGGAAAATGTACAATTACAGATGTCAACTAATAGGCGGAGGGCCAAAGTCGAAAAAAGTAACTTTAGGTTGCCAGATCTCCACAACAAGTTTAAACCGATTTTAATTTCAAGTATTTTTAATGAGACAAAATAATTCAGAGGTCTACCTCAAAAAAATTGTTGCGAACACCTCCAAATCCAAGATGGCGTCCAAAAAAGCAGTCATTTTGTCTTGCTATAGATAATTGGCAAAATTTACCAAACGACACCTTAAATCAGCATTATTTTGCAACCATGTTAAAGACAATATAATTTCCTATAATCTGATACCAAACACCATGGGTTTCAAGATATGTAACACGGTCAATTTTAGCCCCAAACTCAAATTTTAGGCATTTTTTTCCCAACAATATGAAATTATTGATTTACATAATTACGCATAAATCATTAATTGTATTAGAAGTTGAATTAATACTTTTCAAAAAACTGTCCAATTATATCGACAATACTCTGTGAAAATTCCAAGTGTGTACCGTATCTGAACAAAAAGTTATAGTACTTGGAAGTCAGCATTTGATATCGACAAAACGGGTAGTTTTGCATGATTTCTCATGCTGTACAGGGTGTCTCAAAAATGTGTAATCTTGATTATACGATTTGTGTACCAAATGATTGCGTGCGTCAATCTCGGGACACCTTCAATTCCAGTTATGAAAAATCAACAAAACCACCATTTCCTGTAATATGATGAATATTCTACAATCATTAATTAATCCGCGTAGATGTCGTGTCTCACTTGTATTTTGTTTAAATGCATTTATCATAAATCAAGCGCTAAAAATGAACTTAATTCCACTCCACATGGAGCATTCCAGTCAGCTGCATACTGACGCGCCTGTTAAGCATATTGCGAATTCGAATCATACTGGGTGCCCATGATGTATTTAAAACATTGTCAAGATCATGTTCATTATATTGAGTAAGTGTCTTACTGAAGTACACAATATGCGGGACATAATATGTGCAGAGCGTATCTAGATTCGAACACCATCTCGATCGCAAGGCACGCACCCTTCATGCCAATCATATCTTAGTACATGTACCTGGAGACCATAAAAGTCTATACAAATTGGCTGACTTAGTATTAACACAAAACAAACTTAATTGCTAAACCAATATGTACACCACCGAAAAGCCTTAAGCAAGCCGAATGTTTATTTTTTGTGCATTACACTGTACTCGTGTAACCATGGTAACAACAGCCGATTATGGACAGAAATATACCAAATCGCCAAATATTTATTTTAAAAACTTAAAATTAGCAGGTAAACGGTGTCATTTTACATGTGATTTGTTTTCCTTCATGTTCACGCGAAAATTAGTGTGCATAATGCGGCTTGTAGTAGCAAGATATATGATTTATTGTCTTTCTATTGTTGTTGTTACTATGGTTACAAATGTACAAGGTGGTACAAAAAGTTACTGTACGATAAACATATAGCCTATTCAAAGTTTTCTTCGAACCCTGAAAAAGTCTAGCTAACTGTGGTGTTCCGAATAATAATCATGTTAAAAACATAATTATCAAGATATGGTCGGTCCAACTATAAAGGACGCGCGCCTCTCATTCGAATATTGCACTAAATAGTGCACTTTGCATAGTGGATTTATTATTGCAGTGAAATTACCGATACACTATTTTCGTGTATTGCAAACCGATGGCGGCATATTCATGACATAAAAGAAGAAAACTGAAGGTTTTGTTGAAAACGGGTATAAACAATATGTCATTATTTAGGAGCATTTCTTGAATAAAGTCCGTAAACAAGAATTACATTTATTGGGGCACCCTGTATAGTGTTCGAAATCGTACAAAATTGCTGTATTTGTCGATATCAAATGCTGACTTCCAGTTATTATAACTTTTTGTTCAGATACGGTACACACTTGGAATTTTCACAGAGTATTGCTGATATAACTGGGCAGTTTTCTGAAAAGTATTAGTTGAACTCCCAATGCAATTATTGATTTATGCCGAATTACGTAAATCAATAATTCATATTTTTGGGAAAAATGCCTAAAATTTGAGTTTGGGACTAAAAATTACCGTGTTACATATCCTGAAACCCATGAAATTTGGTATCAGATTATAGGAAATGTTATTGTCTTTAATATAGTTGCAAAATCATGCTGATTTTAGGTGTCGTTTGGGAAATCTCGCCAGTTATCTATAGCAAGTCAAAACGGCTACTTCATTGGACGCCATCTTGGATTTGGACGTCTTCGCAACCAATTTTTTGAGGTAGACCTCTGAATTAATTTGTCTTATTAAAAATACTTGCAAATAAAATTGGTTTAAACTTGTTGTGGAGATCTGGCAACCTAAGTCCTTAAGGAAGCCACTTTTTCGACTTTGGCCCTCCGCCTATAAGGAAATATAACCAATGTTCCAGGGGGGAAAAATAAATTTATTTTTCGTGGGCTACTTTCCAAGCCTGCCTGCGTGAAACTACTGTAGCACTCTACATTTGTTTTGCATTGAATTCGAGGCAAATTTATGGAGGATCTTTTATGATTTCCGGGGGGCTCTTTTTGGCATTTCGGGGACTAATTCCCCCGAAGCCTCCGTGTATTTTTTCCCACTGCAATGTTCACTGATGGTTCTTCTCAGTCATCCATTTCTATTGCCATCAACATAATTTTAGGGTTCACTTCCACTTTAATTCTAGACAAAAGTCAGAATTCGATACTGTTAAATGTGGATCAATTTTGATTACAATGTCAGTCTTCCAAGCATGATATATAATGTGTGACTGTTAAACATAGGGTGGACTTGCACTTTAATTCTAGACAAAACTCCAAATTCGATGTAGAGTAAAGGTGGATTAAGTTGGATTAGAATGTATATCTTTCAAGGATGATGATCTAATGTATGACTGTTCGACATGTCATTCAGTTAATTGTTGAAGATCTACATGATACATGAATAATATGTTGCATTGAAAGCGAAAGGTCATTGAAGGGCCCTGTAGGATAATAAATAGACACTGTAGACACATGTCCAGCTTTCAATAATATCATAACGAGTGTACAGTAGTATTATCTTTTTATCTTTACTGTTATTCTAATTTATTTCGTATCAGTCTAACATTTATATATAATACATGTCATAATACTTAGAAATTAGTGTGCATGGGATAAAATGTAGATCAGGAGATGCTTCTTGTTACTAAAAATCAATTAAATTCACACGTTCATTATTTATGCTGGGCTCGACACTCGCACTGGCCCACTGGCCTGGGGCCAGTGAAATTGCACTTCGGGCCAGCAAAAATGTATAAAAGCAGATTTTCAACCCAACATTGACAAATGTGTACTTATGTGTACAGTGGAACCTCCTTATAAAGAGCTCTGATATATAACAAAGCCCTCTTATAACAAAGTAATTTTCATGGTCCCAAGGGTCTCGTTATTAAGAGATTCTACTGTACAAATTTGCTTGAATTCCACATGTTAAAGGTGCAGCTGTAAAGTGTCAGATATTGCCCCAAATGACATTTGAGACTTCAATCCTGTACCAAAATCATTGTAAGATATGTCCGAATGATGTGTGAAAGTTTCATTGAAGAAGAACACTGCTTTCCTGGTTAAAAAAGCGAAAATATGCGTCAGCTTTTACAACGAATTACTGTATGACCGTTCATTAACGCTCCTGAGCTGAATGATAGATATCGTCATACTAAAGGGGCAATCGAAAAAATCTAACCCTATTTTATTCTTCTCTTAACCATAAGCTAAACAACACGGTAGAAGAAAAACGAGGAAGCTCCAAGTAATTTTCGTGGAGTTAGACACTTTTCAGGCATCCCTTTAAATGATAGAAGACATTTGTTTCCTTTCATGTTAATTAGCCTACCTATTTTGGTGCAGTTCCATGTTGTCGCGAATCTGTGACACGTTGCGCATGTTGCCGACTGCGAGGCCATGCTGTATGAGCATTTCTTGAGGCATTTGCGTGTGAAGACCTGGCATTCTGCTGGTAAACTCTGTGTATTGTTCGTGTGTGGAGAACCCTCGCTGGGCATCTCACAGTCTGGACACTTGGAGCAGATACCCCTAGAGTTGTGGTAGTGCCCCTCTGGACAGGCGGTAGGACAACTTGATGTAAAGTTCCTGAACATTGAGCACTTTCGACACATGAAGCTTGAAGTTTGTGCTGTAAATAAAGGGGGAAAGTAAACACATTAACTAGACACAATTATACAAGTTCTTCTTTGTTAAGTTTACAAGTATTTTGATAGTGTCCTTCAGGATGGGCGGTAGGAAAACTTGATGTGAAGTTCCTCAACACTGAACACTGTCTGCACATAGAGCTTGAAGCTTGTGCTGTAATAAAGGGGAAATTCAACAAATTAACTTGACATTTTAATATACAGTACTTCTTTTCGAAGTTAATTACAAGTTACAAGTATTGTGATAGTGTCCTTCAGGACAACTTGATGTGAATTTCCTGAAAACTGTTGGTACATGGAGCTTGACGCTTGTGAGCACTGTAATTATAGGGGAAGGGTAACAAATTAACTTTACATAATTATATGCAGTAGTTCTTTGTGAAGTTTACAGGTTACAATCATTTTTGTCTCGCCTTTCACTCTGGATCATGAGTAACTTCATCACAATACAAACAAAGTCATAACAACATCAAAAGCTATAAATGATAAGTCGTCGCTCAAACAACAATTCGTATTGACATGGAAAGCAACATACCGTTTCATCACCTCAAGTAATTAATTGGTGATCCCCTCGGCGACTCAAGTGACCATGTGGAAATCAAATGTGGTCAGCCCATCAATTTACCCATTAACGCATTTCAGGGCAGACACACTTGCCGACCACAAATCTTGTCCTTAACATGTTCGGGTTGACAGCAGGATATGGAATACAGTGTCATTTCTGAGTAATTAATTAGCCTTAATTGATTTGCAAAATGACATGATTATCCAGTTGAGTGAATGAAACAACGTTGACCGTAGCCTTTGGAGAAGAATGAAAATATCTGAATCAGCAATTATTAATAGTTTGTCTTACTCTTTTACATTTTATGTGCGACTAGCAGAATGAGCAAACTAGGTTTTTATTATCCCTTGAAGATGCTTATTCTATCTACAATCTATAGTTACTAATACAATTACATACTTAAACAGAAATTTCTTTATATCTCCTCTTTTGTGTGAACTTGAAAAGTGTTATTTGGTGTAGGGTTTTATATTGCCATGGACAAACCAAATCTATTATAAGAGTTATTGTATTAATCCCCTGAAAGTTAACATAACATTGTTAATCATTAATACATTTTGATGTTAAGCTTTTAACAGAAGAATGAAATGGGTTATGATTTGTCAAAGCTCTCCCTTATTTTGGAGATATTTAAAAAAAATTGAACGCTTTTCGATCGTACTCAAGAGTATCCAAATTTGGATGTACAAAGTTTACTTCATGCGAACGATCAGGGATAAAATCTGACATCATTTTTTACTTCTTTAACTAGGTATTAAAACATTGTTCCTTTTTAATGAAATATCACTTTTGGAACAAGATATAAAGTTATTAAATGGATCACTTTAAACTGATGTATTAACAAACCATTGCGATGACACTGGTCCAAGTAGTCTTGGCAGTCACATGACCTGCATGACCGTCCATCCCACCAATGAGAGTCGATGTTACACTGGTCGCACTTGTCGCCTCTCAGTCCAGACTTGCACAGACATAGCCCACCACTGCCAACGAACAAAATACATATAACATGACGGCATAACAATTTGATTACAGACATTTTTTGCATAATATGTTCATATTTCTTCAAAATACATGTTGTTTTTCTTTGTAAGGGACATGCTAGATATTAATTAATGTTTATCGTGACAAATTTGGTTTGGTATAATTCATGATCATCCCATCAAAGGAAGCAAACAGGTATGTTTGGATAAAATGGTTCCTAATTCAATTTGGCAAACACCTCCACTTTAAATTTGAGTCATCTCCATCAAGCAAACAAATGTTGACTTGATGTTGTCATTATTCGAGCAAGGGGTTGCTCGATGAAAGACTCGGTAGACGTATAATATATTTTCTAAAGTGAATCATAGTCTTTCTCTATTAGTATTACTCATTTATTTTTCTCCAAGAAATGTTGTCTACATCACTTCATCGCTGTGTGGGTGTAATAGATACGTAACAAACACATCATCATGTGCCATGAAACACCACAAGCGTCTGGGGTTTGACAGATCCACAAGAAGTCCTAATTGAATGGCAGGTGATTTGGGTTAGGAACACAGCAAACTGTCAGTGATGACAATTGCAGGGAGCAGTTGAATGACGACTCATGTAGTGGTTTACCGCAAGTGACATTGGAAAGGACGTTTCACGTGATACGCCAATCTGCCATCTTGAAAGTTCGTTTTGTGATCGATACATATAAAAACTAACCTGAACTTACAAATACCCTAATTAATTATAAATCAGTATATTACATAAAATACTAGCTCATGGATATTTGATACATTCGTTGACATTATAAGTATATCCTTGTAGGTCACACAATTCCATTATTGATTTTATATATATTTTTTAAATCTTTGAATATCAGGTAAATTAAAGAGCTCTAGTTTCCCTGTTATTAGAATGTTCTGAATTATTGAGAATGGGTGATGAAGGTTTACAAATCATATAAATTTCAGATTTTGGAAATATGATAGAACACTTTGTTCACCCCTCGTGATCCATTACTTGGTATCTTCATCAGGTACGGTAAATGAGACTCATTGGTATGTGAAAGAAGATCTTCAAACCACAAATCTTCCATGGATATTCATATATTGGAAATAAGACAATTGTTAAGCCTTTGTGATTAATCAGTATGCGTCGTTATATCAGGTAATGTTTATGGGATTCATTCTTTTGTGAAACAGATGGAAGATATACCTCATCTTCAAACCACAATTCTTCCATGGATATTTCAGATTTTGAAAACATGATGGTTGTTATTCCTTTGTGATTCATTTGTTGGCATCTTCATACCAGCCAATGTTTTTATACTTTATG
This sequence comes from Echinarachnius parma, assembly GCA_037951105.1. Lineage (NCBI taxonomy): Eukaryota > Metazoa > Echinodermata > Echinoidea > Clypeasteroida > Echinarachniidae > Echinarachnius > Echinarachnius parma. Next base: position 99,931 of record JBAMJV010010121.1, read on the forward strand.
AGATTCATTGTTTCGTGACTCAGATGGAAGATAGATATACCTCATCTTCAAACCACAATTCTTCCATGGATATTTCATCAGATTGTTAAAGTATGATAGTTCTTATCCTTTTGTGGTCCATTAGTTGGCATCTTCATAACATGCAATGTTCATGGGATTCATTGTTTTGTACAGCAGCTAGACAGAAGATATACCTCATCTTCAAACCACAATACTCTTCCATGGATATTCAGTTCTTATTCCTTTGTGATTCATCAGTTGGCATCTTCATACCAGCCAATGTTTTATACTTAATGAGATTCATTGTTTCGTGTCAAAGCAGATGGAAGATATATCTCATCTTCAAACCACAATTCTTCTACGGATTGCGTCTTGGAAAGGAACCATAGGTGAGATAAGATCTTGCTACAGATTTCCTGAAATCACTCAGATGGCAAGAAAGATAACAAGGTCGTTTCTATGACGAATTCATGCCTGAGGTTTGCCATCTTCTGAAAGACTCGCCCTAGAAGGTTTCCTCTAGAGATTTAATTCAATGTCTTGAAACCAACCAATTCAAGAATCAAGGGTAGACTGACAATGTCGAGGGTGACTCATCTAATGCTTGTTGATATGAGATAAAATCATGTAATGTTTATTCTCTTCCTTCCAAATCCTCAATCATGATAACGCATTCGTACATCTACCAATTCCGTTTCAAACACCTTTAAGTTCTAGGTCATTGAAAACCTGTTTCCCCTTTATTAATAAAATAAATAAGTTTGTATTTCTACTTTGAACGACAGATAAAACAACGAATTACAAAAGTTGAATACTTGTACTAGTCTATGTATTTTTTTTAACATTTGCCAATAAGTCTCACAATAACACAATGACTTTGAATTAAATAATGATCAACATTAAGTAGTTGCCAAATGTCTTGCATTAATGGATTTATACAACAATGCATTATCATGAAAATAGATCATAATACCTTTAAATTTGTAGGTTAGTTGTAATTTATGCAAATGCATAAAGTCGTATTAATAGGCTGGTTTTGTACTTTTGACTTTAAATATAGATCTTTAAACTGAATGATGGTATTGGTAGAATATTAGGCTGCAGTTTTCGTTTATACAAAAATCATTTAAAGAAATATTGATCCGCCATTTCTGATCCAATATTACTTGAGCGAATATCAAGATTTTAATCTGTGTGCCGGTGTGTAATTTGATCTTGAAGTGCCCTCTTTTCCAGTATAAAAATATACCCCGGCCTAAAATAATTATGATCAGCGAGCAGCACATGTTGACAGCGGCTCCATGTATACACCTGTGCAGGCATCCTATGTCTAATTAAATAAGTACGAAAGCCACTCAACTACTGCAGTCACCTCAGAATGGATCTCTGTTGATTATGGAAAGGGATTTGTAGGAACCGCAGTGATATGCACCTGTTCAGGGACGGCCTATACGATGCGGTGATGTCACTGCGGCATGAGCAAAGCATACCGGGCACAATTTTTGCCAGGGGGCCAAGTTCTGTTTCCCGAATACAATCTTTTCCATTTTCTTCTGACAAGCAAACAAATTTTGCCTTTCCTCTGAATATCATATGAGTTTGCCCAAATATGACATACTTTTGCCCGAATATGACATGCTTTTGCCTGAATATAATTTGAATTTGCCTGAACATGACATGCTTTTGCGCAAATATGACATGTATTATCCGAATTTGAGGTGTTTTTTTTTTGCCTGAACATTTTCGTTTTCAAAACGCAAGGGGAGGGGGGAGGGGGGGGGGGGGGTCTGCAGCCCCCAGCCCCCTCCTCCTACGCCTATGGCCAGGCAGACAAGTCAGCGCCTTCGCACTACCGAACCCCTGCAAGCCACCTGTAACAGTGCCCACCCGTGTCTCCTTGGTGACATACACACTTCCTGACTACAGACCCAAAGCTGTATAGCTCCTGCCAACTTTTTGCATGGCACACAATTTCTCTTGAAAGCATTCTTATATAATGACCGTTTTCTTCGAAAGTGCAGTACACTACTGTGGGTATATAATGAGTTAATAGGGTTGTTTTTTCCTCGCAAACGTTACAGTTCAAGTAGAAACCGCTCTTCTTTGTAAACCACAAACATTGCAAAATGATATCTCACAATATCAGAAGGTAGGGGGATTAGTATAAGGTTTCTTGAAATTGTTTTCGCTTTTGCCAGAAAAAAAAACATAATTAGATTCCGAGTTGAGCAATCCTCAAGTACGATATGTACAGTATAATTATGTACATGACTGTAGGGTTGTGTTTGTTGTATTTGTTATTAAACTTGGCCCTGTCATTTCATTATAAAGGCGATTTACCTCTGCTATTGTGTGTGCAATATGTGGAATCTCATTATAATGAGCTGTGATGTACCAAAATCCTCATATAACACGGTATTTTGACTGGTATGATCTTTTATATTCCTTTGTTTTTTATCCTGATAATTATAACAAGATACCCAATATAACTTTTGATAATAAAACATAGTTATAACAAAACAAGATTATCATAATATTGACTGTCCCAAGTCATAGTTAAAGAAATAAAAAAGTTATACTGTACATGCAAAATGATGAAATGCTAACTGAATTTGAAGTGATTTAAGATTTTAACGAATAAATATATATATTTTTAAAAAACAGGTCAAAGCATAATACAAACCTGTTACTGCAATCTGGGGTATAGGAACCCACTGGGTCACACTGGCATGGTAAGCACTCGTTGGATTGATCAGACTTGAAGTAGCCCACTGAACACGCTGTACAATATCGCCCACTGAAACCGTCTCGGCATGGACATTGGGTTACTCTGCTGCCACATGTTGTCATGTTTCTTGTTCCGATAGGGTTGCATGGACATCCTGCATAAATGAAGAAAGAGATATCTTGTATTATATATCAGGGAAATACATGGAGCTATAAATACCACCTCCCTGTATATATGTTAGCCTGTAGTGCTCTATTTGTAGAGCAGCTTCGGCTTGTATGCTCTACTGGGAGTTGAGATGGTGCGCAAGATAATTGTGCGGGTTTGAACCTTGAACCAGTACCTGATGACCAATGGTATTTTAAAATATGCCGCTCAATAGGGTACCTAGAAACATGGCACTCTATAGATGATATTATATTAAATCATAATGTATAGTCATAAAGGAGATATTTTATTACTGCACTGCTATAAGAGTGTGATGTCATAAATGATGTCATAATTTATTTTTTTTTAGATTTTCAAATTTGGACTTCATTTTCAGAAAGAGCATAACAAATAATGTCCAAATACCGAAAATCAAAGGAATAGGTTACGTATTGGCCGAGATAATATGCCCATCCGAATGATTTTGTTGGTCAATGGGCAATCAGTGTTATAGTGCACTGGTTCTTAAATTTAGGGCATATCTCAGCCAATACGTAACCTATTCCTTTTATTTTCGGTATATTTGGACATTATTTGTTATGCTCTTTCTGAAAATGAAGTCCAAATTTGAAAATTCTAAAAAAGTGTTTTTATGACGTCATGGCTTCTGTACTCGATTAGATACTACAATCACGTAGTAACGGGAGGGCACAGAAAACACATATACTAGGAAATAATCCGCAACTAACTGCAGTATGCACAATATGTCATCTTTGTCACTATGATACATATTTACTGATTTACTGATTTTACGAGACGCAAGCTAAGCTTATATGTTTGACTTCGATATCTACCTCTCCTCTACTAGTATCTTGAAATGAAGGTCTCGTCCTGGGTGTTAACTTTGTTAACATCAAAATTGAATTGAATTGAATAATGATGTTATTCACCTTCTCTAGCAGAATGATGTAGATGTATGCTTCCATAAACTCTGTCAAAAGCACACGTTGTGCGGTAATAACATCGATGGGTAAATGTAATTTATCAAATAAATGTGAAAGCGAAGTGCAGTTGCATTCATAATTCGATAATGCTCGGTATGTTGAGTATATTGAATTTATTTCACAAACCATAATATAATACTAGCTTTCATAGATCAACTCAGTGGAAATAGTACATAGGCTCGGGTTGATTTAGCTACAGAAATGCCAAAAAGAGCCCCTGAAAATTTGCATAATAGAGCGAGATGCATGTCAGTGTTTTGTAGTGCTCATTTTTCCCTACACCCGAATGCTTAAATAGTAGCCCTGGCAACCAACATTACAACAGATTTCTGAATCATCTTAATGATTCAATCTGTGTATCTATTACTTGTTATAAGATATTCATCTCATCTACACAGCTGTATTAAATACCATGTTATCTGTTTTCAAGTGTAATATAGCTTGTTAGTCTCTGAGACTGACAACTACTCTCTGATCGACTTTTTCATGTGTCAAATTATGTATTGAAAAGTAGAATATGATACAAGTAATACATTGAGAGTGAAATATTGAGAATCCAGTATATATCTTGTGGAATCTTGTATCATATTAGGCGCTATATAAATCGAACCTATTATTATTATTAATACATATAACATCAGTGGAATATATGACATATTAAAGGGAAAGTCCACCCTTGGAATGTACTGTTTGCTATTTATACAGAATGTGAATGAGATGAATCATGAGTGAAAATCAGAACAAAAACTGTAGACCATCATTCTCTATCAATAAAATTCTCGATACGGTATTGAAAGAAACCATATAATGTTAGAAATCAAAACAAGTTTGAAACACAGGCGCTCACATAACTGCATCGGAAGAACAAGTGTTCCTTGCTTTGCCTTTGGTTTTTTATTCGATCAATGTTTTATAGCAAAGTAGAAAAACCTATGTGAGTTCATGTATTGTATCTCTATTTTCTATATACTACATCAATATTGGACATAATAAATTTGTTAAGAGGAAATCCTAACTTTCAGTTAATCAAAGCCCTTTTTTCCCAATATCTGTCCCTTCCCCTCCCAAGATTTCTGTTCTATCTTGCTGTATGGCTTTACTGGACAAGCCTTTAAAGATGCCGCCCAAATACCGCCGAAAGACCTACACCAAGATCGAGAAGCAGATCCTCATGGAGCTGATCGAACCCAACCTGCCGGCCATCACCGACAAGCGGAGGGAGGGCAAGGTCCTCTTCAACTGCGACAGAGCTTGGCGGGAGATCGCCCTCCTCTTCAACGCCCATCGCGACACCGTGACCAACCGTTCGGCCAGCGACCTGCGCGGGGCCTGGAAGTATGTGACCCAGGTCCAGTTCCCGACCCTCGCCCCCATGCAGATCGTCATGGAGTACCTCAATGGCAGGAAGCGACTGGTCAACTACCGAGCTCTCCTGCTGGATGCATCGCATTGGAAGATGGAAGACGGTACTACTGCAGGTATGAATGCTTGATTCTTTCTCATGCTCATGATTCTCTGCTAAATTTACAATTTAAACAAAAGTGATATGTGGTCATGATAACTACCAGCACAACACGCAATTATCATACAGATACTGCAACAATTACGTCAATATTTGTGTTAAATCAAAGCCATGTTAAACTCCGAAAACTTCCTATTGTCAATGATTCAGGAGTGTCTCTGCCCCTCTCAGACCAGCCTCCAGTCAAGGTGTGAGTGAAGCGCACATTGATCATCATAAACCTATGTTCTTTCTGACTTGTGCATGATCTAATCAAGACCCTCCATTGTTCTGAAGTCACGAGTGTCTATGCCCCTCACAGACCTGCTTTCAGGAAAGGTTTATGACCGTCAAGTTACTCAAATTTTTGAAAAAAATGATAAAAGATAGTGGTTTCAGTTGAACAGAAGATTAATTACGAAGCTATGTGTGTTTCTGCCTTGTGCATGATCTAACCAGACCCTCCATTGTCCTGAATTGAGGAGTGTCTTTGCCTCTCATTAAATGTTTATGACCATCAAGTACGAGTATAAAGGTGCGAGGAAAGCGTACAGTGATCATTATTCATTATAAATCTACATGTATGTTCTCTCTGCCTTGTGCATGATCTAATCAAGACCCTCCATTGTCCTGAATTCAGGAGTGTCTTTGCCCCTCACAGACCTGCCTCCAGTCAAGGTGCGAGGGAAGCGCACGGTGTACAAGCTGTATGAGAAGGAGCTGCTGTTGGAGCTTGTCACCAACAGATGGTCGGACATCATGCTGACCGGGCCGGAGCTCACCTGTGAGCTGCGCAGGGATGGTGCTTGGCAGGAGATACACGACAACTACAACGAAGACCCAAGGGCGGTCACTCAAAGGTAAATAGTGCCGTAATATGTCTCATGACATCTACTCAGATTACATATTTCAGTACTTGCCAAAAATACATGTATGACCTCATCATTACAATTATTATTATTTTGTTCAATTCATACAAAGGACAAATCTGTTAAGAAATGGTAAAGAAGGTAAAGAAGTTTTGTAACAATAAATTGTTTGTTGTCTTATTTTCACAATTTGTTTAAAACTAATATTCAAAAACATATATTAAAGGTGACAATTGGCTTGAGAGAAAATATGAGCTCGAATCACAGAAGTGTTTGTTTGATGTTTGCCTAGCAGATCTGTGCGAGACCTACGCTACTGCTGGAAGTACATGGTGCAACAAGGCCGACAGGTGGAAGCCAAGCTCAAGGCCCAGCAGCCCGGTGACCCCCCCTTCATCCCCTCACCAACAGAGGCAGTCTACCTCAGGGTTCGGCAGCTGGAGCTGGACTGCGGCAGTCGCTTCCTGCCGTTCTTCATGCAGGGCTCTGGCTCCGGGGACGACATGGAGAACGGAGAGGCCTCCTCCCGAAGGCACTCCACATCAGCCCACGGGCGAGGCAGAGGGCGGCCAAAGAGGCAGCCTGCTCAGCCGAACGTGGAAAGTGCAGCCCAGCAAGCTGCCCAGGCCGTGCAGGCGCAGCAGGCTGCTCACCAGGCAGCGGCACAGGCAGTGCAGGCAGCGCAGGCAGCCCAAGCAGCACAGGTTGCTCAGCACCAGCACGTCCAGGTCCAGGTCCAGGAGCAGCAACAGCAGCAACAGCAGCAGCAACAACAGCAGCAGCAGCAGCAGCAACAGCAGAGACAGGAATCCTCTGCACAGCACCAGGGGTCCTCCCTCCAGCACCAAGCCACATCCCAGCAGCAGCACCAGCCCCCTCAGCTGCAGGACCCCACTCCTCCTCAGCACCCAAGCCTGGCCCTGCTGCACCAGAGCCAGGCTCACCAACTGCACCATGCGCCCTCGCCACACCAGGTGCCTGTGCCCCACCAGGCCCAGAGCCCACAGCATGCCCTGCACCCTGGTCCTGGTCCTCTGCAAGTCCCTCTGGCCCACCAAGGTCTGGCCCTTATCCAGGGTCTTGCGCTGCATCAGGGAGTCAGACCTCAGCACTCAAGCTCATAAGTCATCTACTTTTTCCTATTTCATTCTATTCTATTCTATTCCTAGAACCTTTTATGTTTTCTTTGATAATAAGATAACATTCTAACACAATATTTCCACTTTTTCCTTGCGATTACCAAAACAATATTTTTGTCTGCTTTTACTTACAAAACTTACGTCTTGTTTTTAAAATAAATTCTCTTGCCTTTGTTGAGTTTGTTCTGACCAATTTTAAACTTTAACATAACTTGTATACTCTGCATATAGTGTAATTTTAAACGTTAACTCAGTACATAATATTATTTGAAATAAAATAATATAACTTTTAATCCTTGTAAAAATAATATTTGTAATAAGCTACAATTTGTAAGCTACACAAAAATAATTCAGACAGCAGATATTGCATCTCATTGATTGGTTTGCTCTCTCTATACATATGTATGGAAAACAAACCCATTGACATCTCATTGTTTTAAGCGATTTTTAGGGACATAACAAATATATGACTATATATGTCATTTAGTTGTGAAAGTGTTTGAAGATGTTGGCAAAATATTCATGTGAATGTAAATAACGTAATAAGTTACTCATAACAACTTTTTTTAGAGCTCTGTATATTTGCTTAGAGTTAGGGTTAGACAACTTGTGTATATTTAGTAATAAACCTGCTGTACATTCTATGAAAGTAAAAAATAATGCCTGCTCATGTTCATCGAAACTGTTCTATATATTATGCATGTTCATTAGTAGCATTAGACCATCAAAGTGCCAATTGTGACCATTCATTACTCTCAAGTGTACGTGTACATGTATGTCCGGGTCTGACTGTTGTAACATGTAGTTCATTCATGCTATTTATTTTTCCTGTTATGATTGCACAAAAAGTTACAGTGGAACCTCTTTATAATGAGGTCCTTGGGACCATGAAAATTACCTTGTTGTATCAGGTATCTTGTTATATCAGGGTAACATAACAAAATAATATATAAGGGCTGGGACTATAATATCTGGGGCAATATCAGATACAGCTCTTTAGAACGAGGTTCCACTGTATTACCTTGTTATAAGAGGGTTTTGTTATATCAGAGCTCCTTATAATGAGGTTCCACTGTATTACCTTGCTATAAGAGGGTTTTGTTTTATCAGAGCTCCTTATAATGAGGTTCCACTGTATTACCTTGCTATAAGAGGGTTTTGTTATATTATCAGGGCTCTTTATAAGGAGGTTCCACTGTATTACCTTGCTATAAGAGGGTTTTGTATATTATCAGAGCTTGTTATAACAAGGTTCCACTGTTCAAGAAATAACAAAATCCATGCCGTTTTCATCTTGGTCAGACTCATAAATTTGCTTTTCCATATAACATCGATGTAACATGTTGTAGTTTGTGTATTATTATTTCATGATTCCAAAGACTTAATTGTAGTAATTTTCAAGCTTTTTGTTTTTGACATATATACATGTACATGTAGTATGTGATAAGTCACAGTGTCTCAATAATGTAATCTTCTCTGTGACTGTAATTATGTGCTAAATTATCATTTTTAATGACAAATGTACACTGCAGCTCATTGTTAGTGCGAGTATTAACATACTTATAGTGATATAATAATTGTGATGATTTCTTTTGTTAAATATAATAATGTGTAATTTCTTTAATAAATCATTACCAGTAATATAATACAAATTATTTGACAGTGTAAATATGGAAATTTACATTCAAAATACCCCTATTGTGTATTTTCATGAAATGTTCAGATAATGACGATAATTAATCGCAATCATATTGTATTTATGTTACAATATTAAGAGGAAATTTAGCTAGTGTGAATTTAATCTTATTATTGGGCTTTTTTCTCAATGTATTTATAAACAATAATAAGTCAATAATCCTACACAGTATTAGTGGTATACTAACTGTTCACTTATCATCCATATGCTGTACTAGTAGTAGAAGCATGAAAATGAAGATTTATTATTTCTGTTGAATTATGATTATGGATGATAATTGATGATTAATATGTTGATTATGATTACTAGTCAAAGAAAATCATTGATTCAACAGTATCATTCTATTCAGGGAAACCTGGGAATCAGTTATGTCCCTGTCGCATATACCTGAAAAGCCTTCCCGTACGTAAGAGCCACATATTGCATATTTGTGGAATGAAATGAAGCGAGGCTATTCGGTGGCAATTACGTGGCTACGCCGTGGCGATACGTGATAATACCTGGCAATAGTGGGGTTTCGTGCCACTAACAAGAATGTAGAACAAACATTTAAAAGTGTCCAAAATTCTGCCACGTCATTGGAATGCTTATATTGTTATTAGCTCTGCCTTCCCACACAAACGCAGTTCTGTGCCAGTTTCTAGATATACTGTACATTCTATTTTTTTTTACAGCCTGAAACGGACTCCTAGCTTAGACTTAGTTTCCATTCCTTTCAATTTAATTTTTTCCCGTATCGCCACGCAGTGCCACGGACGGAATAGCCATGAAAATGCCACCAAATAGCCCCGTTTAATTGCATTCCACAAACATGCCAATAAGTGGATCTAATCAGGAAAGCTTTATGCGTATGTGTGACTGGGACATCTAATAGACTTTGTGACAACCGAATAATTGTTAATACTGTGTCAGATGATTTCATACATGATATGTACTCAGTGGCCATGTTGTTGTTGTTCTTGTTAATATTGTTGCTGCTGCCCTTTTAGCGTTCTCATTTCCTGATACAACTAGTGTATTGCATGTCGACATAATAAACTGTATTATATATATGTTTAAAAAAAGTAATAAAACCTCAATAGATACAAATAATAAAACAGTCTTTGTGTCCTTCAATCGCATTCACTTATGTATTTATTTTAATAAAATAAATGCATGTGTTCCATAGTGTCTAGGTGTGCATGGACTGAAAAGATCTTCATACAAACATTTCATAGATAAATTCACGTATGCACATTTCCAGTGGTGAATTCCACAGAAATGTCTCTTAATTGATACAATTTGTTTTTATTTATATTATCCTTGTTTGTCAATATTGCTTCTTGCTTCAGTTTTCAGAGTTAATGAGTGTTGTCAACTTGCAGCCAAGAATAGCCAAGGAGGTCTCCTTGGAACAGCCTAGCTGCTTGATTTAGTGCGATGAACTCTTGTTAACCTCCTCCTCAAGTCACAGATCTTGGGGTGTTTCACAACTATTTTTAAGGTTGAACTTAAATTATGGTAAGACTTAAAAGTTATGGGAAGCCATTTGTAGCCATGAAATGAAAAGTATTTAAGAGCAAACAAATTGACATATGAGATTTTTAATTGATTTTTACATCAAGAACATTAATTCTCTTTGATAATAGTAAATAATTATGCTTTAAACAAAATGTAACGTTGCATTTACAAAACATCACAAACGCAGTACTCTTTTTGATACTTGATAGTACTATTACAGAAATTGAGCACAGCTGCTAGATGAATTTAATCTCTCATATCTCATGACATTTGTGGACTTGCATAAACACTTGAAAATGTATCAGTCATGAGTACTGTTAAAACCAATCCAAAGTGAAAACACTTCTCAAGAAAGGAGACTGATCTAAGAAATTTATGGCATGTACGATTAGATATATGACAGGAAAAGTTTCACTTTCATATTACATTCCCTTTCAATATCACTGCTGTATCCCTTTCAACCCTATCCTTTTTCAACTTCAAATCAAACGTACCCCGACGGTAATACCATTATATGAGTAACTGGTTAATATTGGGACGAACTACGTTTGAGCGTGCTACATACTGCTGAATCCCTTGATATATTTATTCTTTAAACCATACATACCCCCTGTAATCCCTTAATCTGAATGACTGGTTAAAATTGGGACAAACCAAGTTTGAGCGTGTTACATAATCAAACTGCTGAATCTCTTGGAAGTATTTCAACTTCAAATCGCAAGTACACACCCCCTGTAATCCCGCAAGAGTAACTAGTTAAAATTGGGACAAACCAAATTTGAGTGTGTTTATACATACTGCTGTACCCCTTGAAGCATTTTAACTTCAAATCAAACATACCCCTTTAATCTAAATGACTGCTTAAATTTAAAATTGGGACAAACTATACAGTTTGAGCGTGTTACATACACTTCAAATCATACCCTCTCTAATCCCATAATCTGAGTGACTTGTGATAATTGTGACAAACCAAGTTTGAGCATGTTTCATTGCAATGGGATCATGTTTGTGAACCTGCAATCCACATGTTCAATGCTATATAATGCCGTGGTGTGCTAATTATCAGATGTGCCCTGAGGTCGGTGTTATTAATTACCATGTCCAAGATGTCAGGTTTGAGAGCGTCCGATGCAATGAGATACGGATTATCTCATTAAAGGCAGCAGGTGATGTATTACTGAAGATTATCAAATACATGTCTATACCTTAGAAGGAAATTTCACAGCGCAAAACATGGGAAACACACGCAGACAGGAAGGTGGGACACCGCGTAGAAGGAAATTATGTCCATACCGATATTCACATCTGTGCCAAACAATTTATAAACAATTGAATGCTTTATGCAAATGCAACTAAAGTCAATTGCAATTATAGATGTTGAAAACAAATAAAATAAGAAAATTGTAAGATCATAAGTACCATACCTTTAGAAATATGACCTATATGCAATGAGTAACATATTTTAAATACAATATTTTGTATTACTATGATGCTTTCAAATTTGAACAATTTCAACAGTTATTTGGCATCTTTTGCTTGTCATCTTTTGCCTGTCATAGACTCAGAATCGAGCAGGAATGCATACATTTTATTGTTTACTTTTATGACAAGCAAAAGAGTAAATAACAGGCCAACGTTGCGTTGAAAATGGTCAAATTTTAAACCTGACAATGGATTACAAAATGCAAGGTTAAAGATGAAAACTTCTAATTAAAACCAAAATTGTTGATCTTGATATTTGTAATTGTTCTCCGTGAAAGATTCCCCACCTGGTAAAATCAGTCATTACGTCCAAATATTCTGGAAAATATGTCGTTCCATTTTATTTGGACCTTTCAGTTTACACATGTATGTGATTGAATACATGTTTAAAACAGCGAAAGAAGGGAAACGCAGCAATTTGCTGTGGAACTCGATCCCCTTTTGTAAATACTAGCAATTTACCCGTCACCATATCTTTGAATGAGATATATTATATGTTGTGTTTTTGTAACTCATTATTTTTTGTATCTTTCCTGTAGAAAATCACTATTATGGTTAATTATAGTGGATTCTCTGCATGTATGGTTATAATATATACAAGTTATTGTTAGGGTAACAGTGTATTATTACAAATTTGGACAGCAGTTCGTCAAGTTCGGCATCCAATCATTAAAATACGTACATTATAACAGATCAATAATAGGAATGGACACCATGCTGAAGGCAGTGAGGGAGAGAGGGGGGCAGTGTGAGTAAGTGATGGGTGTAGTGGGTACTGGACCATGCATTCAGATGACCCCACTGATTATAACTATTGTATTATTATTACAGTAGTAGTATAGTATTAGTAGTATTAGTAGCCTGTAGTAGTAGTAGTGGTAGTGGTAGTGGTAGTGGTAGTGGTAGTGGTAGTGGTAGTGGTAGTGGTAGTGGTAGTGGTAGTGGTAGTAGTAGTAGTAGTAGTAGTAGTACATGTAGTATGGTATAGTAGTAGTAGTAGTACATGTAGTATGGTAGTACGTAGTAGTAGTCAGTGGCATACCCAGGATTTGTTTTAAGGAGGGGGGGGGGGGGAGGGGGTTATTCGTCGTCCCAAATTGTCGAGGGGGGGGGGGGGGTGTCGGTGAAGAATTTTAGAGGGGGGGGGGGGGTGTCGGTGAAGATTTTTCGAGGGGGGTAGCGGTGAGGATTTTTTGAGGGGGGGGGGTGTGTTAGTGAAGTTTTCGAGTGGGGGTGTCGGCGAAAATTTTTCGAGGGGGTGTCGGTAAGGATTTTTCGAGGGGTGGGGGATGGCCGTCAACATTTTTTATGGGGGGGAAGTCGTTGAAAATTATTCGAAGCCGAGTCCGAGATCCAATCGAGATTGTACCCTAGGTTCAAACCCTTCCCCCTACAAAATGACTGTTTTGGGGGGTTTGAACCCACCCTTTTCAAATTTTAACTGGTCTTGAGATCAAATTTTAGCGGTCTCGACCGTCATTTTTGATGGTCTCGGCATCGAAAATTGCGAAAACCGTAGTCTCAGCCTCAAAAATGTCGAAAAACCGTGGTCTCGGCTTCGAAAATGTCGAAAAACCGTGATCCCGGCCTCGAAAATGTCGAAAAACCGTGATCTCGGCCTTGAAAGTGTCGAAAATTGTTGGTCTCGGCTTTGAAACTTTTCTACTGACTAACCCCCCCCCCCCCCCCCCCCTTTAACAAATCCTGGGTACGCCACTGCTTGAGTGCAAAAACAAATACGTAACATATTTCGGTAGCCATTCACGAAAGGATCCCCTGTATTTTTTCTTCAAATTTTCCGAATATTACGTTGAAATTTTGTTTTGTCTCATCTCCATCACGCACCAGACATCGGCATATACAAAAAAACTGCAAGATCAGATCAAAATTAATTCAGTCAGTCACTCATGCAGCGCAGAAATGATTCCAGACATCACAATAAGAACGATTTAATTGTCTTGCTTCTTCTTAATTCTGTTTCCAAAGTTGGAAATTGAAACTCTTTTTTTGCAGTGTGTGAACTACCGGCGCACTACCAGTTCCCCTCGACTCTACGTCCTGACTGATGGACCCTGTCGAGTACCAAAGTAGAAGTAGAAGTAGAAGTACAGTAAATTATACATGGCAAGTCGCACAGCACACTACACGAAAATGTACTGTTGGGACTGCCACTCTCGTAGCGCGAGACAATTACTCCGCGCAGGCTCGTAATCGACATTGTCTGGGATTTTTCCCGACATGACCCTGTAAAAAAACCGAATTGACAGGGTATTTGGTGTGAAGTCTTATAAATATATGATTAATCATATATTCAAGTTTCGGCTTTCCCCACGGGTGGTAAATAATGAAATTTTCAACTTTTCTGAAGCTTAAATTTAAAAAAAAATTTGCGGTATGGATCATCCCTATTTTTAAATATTTTCCAACATTATTTTCTTCGAATATTATATTTATCAGTAAAAATAGGTTATTCTTCTTTCATTTGGTATATGAAATATGAATTTTGGTAAGGTTTCAAGAGAGATACGGCAGTTTTTCCAAGGCACTTCAATAGCGGTCAACTCGTAAACAACTGAAGTGCTCCAGACGAAAGCTTATCGCAGACTCACGCTCCGCGCCTGACCGGTAGTAATTTGTTCAATGTTTGAGGTATCACTTTGGTTATAAAACGCACTACGGGTTTGTTTTTCGCACGCACATTACGTCAGTAGAAGCTGCATCGCGATTTTATTGCCCAGACGCGGCTTGAAATCTGCATTCTGGACACATCACTTTGGTTAGTAAAACGCACCAAGGGTTTTTTTTTCGCACGCACATTACGTCAGTAGAAGCTGCATCGCGATTTTATTGCCCAGACGCGGCTTGAAAACTGCATTCTGGACAAATCTGGGCGACCGACACATTTTGGCGACGGAAAATATATGTAAAACAGCAAAAAGAAGGGAAACAAAGCTAGTTGTGTATGTATTTCTGTATAGGTCGAACTCGATCCCCTTTGCCAGGCCATCGCTACATTGTTAGAAGTCTGAACATGGATTATATTCTTTGAAAGTTAACTCTGTAGTTTTGTTTTGTCTTAAATTATAATATGTATATACAAATGTAAAACTGCAAAATAAGGGAAACAAACCAAGTTGTGCATGTCTTTCTATATCGTGGCACTCCCCTTTGCCAGGCCTCGACCACTACATTTTTTAGAAGTCTGAACATGCTGTGAGTCACAGAATTCTTGCAATAATTGTTTTTTGTGTCTATTCTTGCTTGTCTATTTTAAACTCAAGGGCAGAGTATAATCTTTTACAACTGCTATGGAACATTACATTGAGGGAAATAAGGGAACTTCAATTCTAAAAACAACTGTCATGAAACCTGAGGGAAATGGGCAAGGGGCAATCAGTAACTCTTAAAGGGATCTATAGTAACATCGTCAAAATGGCAACTTTCATAGTATTCTACTCGTTCTCACTTACCTCATTATAATTGTTTTACCAAGGAGGTAACCTCATACCTCCTTGGTTTTACCAACTGGTAGAAACATGGAGCCGGTTTCGGTTTTCTGAATTTCCCAAACGGTATAAAGATATGTATGATAGAAGTGTTTGAATTTAGAATTATCTAGTGGAGAATTATAACTGTGTACAAAGTAACTGTAGTGAGTTCATTAGCAAATACCATTTTGCATTATCGCTTATACTCGGTCATATATGACATTCATTTAATCGTGGAATTTTCACACATCACTCTGTGGACATATATCAGATCACAAAAGTATAGATTTTTATCAACCATCCATCAGAGTTTGAACATGTCAACAAAGTCACAAGATTCCTGTAAATGTCATGGTCGACTGGAGTCAGATACTCATAGAATTAGATCCATTGATATTAATGCGCTGAAAGTCAGATTTCTTTTAAAACTAAAAATCCTTTCTATAGATACATTAAAGGGACAGTTCCTCTTTTACAAAACGTCTGAACAGTTTCCAGTTGACGGATGGGGATGAATGTTTGAGGAGGTTTGGTTATTTTGTTTAGTATCCGCATATGCCGTTGTTATTTGTGCGCGGGTCACGTAGCTAGCGCGGGTCACGTAGGGGTCACGCATAGCGATGTAGCACTCCGTGGAATCCGTGTGCGAACTTTCTCACCGGGTGAATACACGTATAATGCACAATTAAATGTTAGCCGACGGTTTATTAGTTTTTAGGTTTATAACTCCACGAAAAAGAGATTTCAAGCCCGAATTTTTGTAGGCATGCTACTAAATGACATTTTCTTTCATATAAGACAATAACCTCGCAACTTTTGAAATTTGGCTTGCAAAAGGGGATTAAGGGGATTAAGGGGATTAAGCTATTTATGAAGAATTTACTGTAGAACTGGGTCCAGTGGATTATTGCAATTTGACATGGCACATGTACAAATAAATCTCAGACAAGTAGAACCTTTGAGGACAAAACTAGCAATTAAAGATGAATGGAAGATATATTTGTTCTAACTCCGAGTCTTGTATTCAAAATACATGTAGTTATACAAACATAAGAACAAGTTCAACAAATATTCCATATTTATATTTGGGTTAATAGTAATATTGATGATATAATCTATATCAAATTAATAGACATCAAATCTCAGACACCAGAATATTTACAATTTTAAATTAAAACTACAATCAATTACTGGGAAACAAGCAAAAAGGGGGCGGGAAATGTAAACTAAAATGTAACTTGACAAAACTAAAGGAGGGGGAAAAAGGAGGTACAGACAAAAAGATGATAAAATGGGAGAAAATGAGTCATTTTGAACCAATTTGGGTTATCTGAGTCAGAGACTGTTCGGAGGATGGAGCCCAAGTAATTCTGAGAAAATCTGATCTGTCATTGATCAATTCAGGTAATGAATGTCATGTACAAAGTTGGACATATTTGCGTGAAATTATGTTTGAATGTGTAGAGAACATAATTTTAAAAAGTAAATTGAAGGTGGGGAAATGTCCCCTTTAAACAATTAGCAGTTTTCACTCAAAATTGGCGACCAGAGTATTTACAATGAAAATAAAACTGTATTAATCAGTTCCTAGGAGACAATTGCAAGCAAGAACTCACACAAGAAGGGGGGGGGGCAATTCCAAGGTAACAGCGTGACGGTAGGAGGGTGTTTCTCACGATGAAAGTCTAAATAACTCACAAAATAAAAATGTCCAGAACCAAATTTTGATATGCATCTGTTACCACTATCCTACTAATTATTTACAATAGGAAAGAAAATCAAAATTCCCACTAAATTATGAATTATGAATATCAATATCTGCGGTAACAGCGTGAGAGCAAAAAGACATGGGTTTCTTACATGGTAAGAAACTAAGCAAACTCTGTGAACTACAGGAACATTTTGCAATTTTGTCACATTGATTCTTTGTACTAGACATCAAGCTAGAACATCCAAATAAAAATGTAGAAAAAATCCAATGTTCATAGTAAATATGATATCATAAACGTATCTGTGCACGGTAACAGCGTGACGGTAACAGCGTGACCTCTGAATTGTACATGTTATATATATGGGAGATATTGATGAGATGAATAAGATTATATAATTTTGATGTAGTCATCCAGAATCTATATACAGAACTAGATGAATGGGTAATATAACCTAGATGCTCTGAAATGATGGTTCGCATGACACAAATTTGCAGCCTAGCGCCCTCTATTGATCAAAAATGTTTTTGGACAAAACTGAAATTCTTATCTTTTTCAGAATTTAGTTTGAGGAACCATCAAATATCAAACCCAATATACAAACTTAATTGCAACAATGAAATATTAGACCTTTGGCATCTGACCTTTGACCTTATTTCTCAAATTAGCATACACATGTTTAATTTTATGTGGCACAGTGCATATCTACAAGTGATTTGTTTCATGTAACATGATTTCAATGTCAGTATGTTTTTGTGAACAATTGGTAATTATCCGAGTGACCTTTGACCTGTGCTCCAAACATTTTCATAGAATTTTCTTTTATCTACAGTACTCTTTCTAACATTAATTCTGGCATTTTTTTTGTGAGATAAAAAATAAACTACAATAATTTGACCTGTTGACCTTTGACCCCATGACCAAATTCTATAATCAGGTCATCTACTTCACTGAACGCATACCAGTATTAATTATCATGTCATCCTTCAAGGATTCTTGAAATATCTTGAGAATAATATATTTTTTGCATATTAATTAGCTGTGACCTTTGACCTTTGACCTCATGGCCCCAAAATGTATCAGATAATCCATACCTCTGAATACATGTCTTGTACAAAGTTTGAACAGAATCCATCCAACGATTCTTGAGATATTGCACAAAAAAAGTAGGTTGCGTCACGCTGTTACCCAAAAAGTAACAGCGTGACCAAATTGATATTGCTTAGATTAATTAGTGGTAAAAGATAATGCTGCTATTTAGCATCCATAATATAGCCCTATGGGTGAATGAAGAAGAAACAAAAAATAATTTCATTCCCATTCATATTTTTCCAGAAATATTAAAAATACCTGTTTTTAGGGTAACAGCGTGACATATAGATGACTATAAATGAAACAGTCACTGAAGCAGAACAAAGAGCGAAAATGCTGAAATAGATATTTATCTGATAAATTGAAGTAATGTTCTTACCAACACTGAAAGAAAATTTTATGAAAACCTATTTTTGCAGCTCTTTTAAGCTTAATATTTACAAGTATATTTTGTGAAAATAATTGAAAATTAATTTATGCTAATTAATTCCTATGAAATAATAGTTTACGCCAATTTTTTTTTAGAACAAAATGCATTTCTGAATAGTTTAATCTTTAAGCTTTAATTTGATACCAAATATGTTATGATTCGACGAATTTGAAAAATGGGTGCTTATGTCAATGTTTGCTTGGAATTGCCCGGGGGCGGAAAATGAAAACTAAAATGTAACATGCCAGCAAACAGAAGATCAAAAAAAGAGGCAAACAAAAAGATGATAAATTGGGGGAAAATTAGTCATTTTGGACCAACTTTGGCTATCTGAGTCAGAGGAGACTGAAGGGATGGAGCCCAAGTAAATCTGAGAAAATCTGATCTGTCATTGATCAATTCAGGTAATGAATGTCATGTATGTACTCATCTCAGACTCTGTATGTCAACACAAAGTTGGACATATTTGCATGAAATTATGTTTTAATGTGTAGAGAACATAATAAAAAAAAAAGTAAATTGAAGGTGGGGAAATGTCCCCGTTTAAGAATAAGCAGTTTTCACTCAAACTTGGATACCAGAGTATTTCCAATGACATAAAACTGTTATCAATTACTGGGAAACAATTGCAAGCAAGAAATCACACAATGGAAGGGGGCGGAAAATGAAAACTAAAATGTAACATGACAAAAGCGGCAAAAAAAAAGGAGGCAGACGAAAAAATATCGAATGGTAGAAAATTAGTCATTTTAGACCAAGTTGGGTTATCTGAGTCAGAGGAGACTGAAGGGATGGAGCCCTTGTAAATCTGAGAAAATCTGATCTGTCATTGATCAATTCAGGTAATGAATGTCATGTATGTACTCATCTCAGACGCTGTATGTCAAGACAGAGTTAGTATTACCATGCATGGAGTCGCTCCCTTAAAGGGACTTAGTAACATTGTCCAAATCCTCAAAATAGAATTCTAATTCTAGCGGTTCCCTTATACCTTGTTGTATTCGTATAACAGTAAAATCACAGGACCGGTTTCGGTTTTTCAAATTTCCCTTTCGTTACAAAGATATGTATGATTGAAGTATTCAGATAAGAAAAACTCCGGGCGAGTTTTTCTTCTGTGTACAAAGTGAGTGCAGTGAGTTACTGAATATCACTTTGCATTTTCGCTCATTACTTGGCCATACAATGTCCATTTGACTTGAAATTTCCACTCAATACCCTGTGGACATATGAGATAACAACAATATACATTGCATCAACCATTCATCACTTTTTGCACATGTCAACAAAGTTACTAGATCCCTTTAATAAAAATCCATCATGTATTACACATCCCCCTATATACAATTTTTTGTTTAAAGAGTGAAGTTTTTTGTTTTTTGTTTTTTTGTTTCTGTGACTAATACAGTATGGGTTTGTAAACCTAAACATCACTTGTACTTTGTTTACATGGTTACCAAAATTAAGTCCATGTCCTTAATTATTTACTTTGAACAATTAAAGTGATCCATTAACGTCACCCCCCCCCCCCCCCCCCCACCCCCACCCCAAGTGATATTTAAGACTTCAATCATATACCAATATCATTGGAAGATTATTGTGAGTGTTTTGGGGATTGATTTTTTACAAAGTTAATGGATCACTTTAATTTAAACAAAACTCTTAAAAGTTTAATGGGTTATGAGATCATAATCTAGTATATATAGTGATAATTTGGTCATTTATAAAGCAGTATTTCTTTCTCAGTAAGCAAAAATGGCAACGTCAGCATTTAGCTTAGAACTCTTTAAGTTTTACTCTGCTTGAACTGTCTTTTTTCTATTGTAATTTTCCATTATTGGCTCTTGCCCAGTGGCAAAAATGTAAAACAAATGTCATACTGTTGAGAAATTCGTGAAAAAAGCAAGCAAACTACCATTTGGTGACTAATTGCCATATGTCTGTACCCAGTTGAAATTAACCCCTTGACTATACGGGAACCGGGTGGGTTGTGTACAAAGTCTACGGAGATTTCAGAACCTCGAGGGAAATGGGATAACACGATGATACTTTCTATAGTTCAAGCATGAAGACCAGTTTCATGATTCCATTGTCACGCTTACATTAGTAAGAGGAAAACGGCAAGGCACAAAGGAACAACTAAAGTTCCAAATGACTTTAGGTAGCTAAGTTACTAATTCCCTCTGTAGCTATACATCAATAGTTTGGGGGAACTTCTCAGATACCAAACCTCAACTTTTTGCTTTTATTTTCAACAATGTGAAATTATATATTGTTTGTTCATTGCCTGTGTCTATCAAGAAAGTTTAAAGCTACAAATCTGGATTCCAATCATTCAAATTAACATGATCAGGGTGCCCATCAACACAGATACCACAAGCCCTTGCAGATATAAGTGTATGGGATAATGGGATACACAATATGACTTGCGAGGGCAATTACGTAATTATTTATCTATTATTTCATTATATTAAAATCAAAGAGAACAACATCTGAAAATGAAATGGTTACCACATCATGACGGTGTTCCTGTGATATGCCCTAACGTATTTAGATGATTTCGATGGTTTTCTTTGATAATTCTACCAGATTTTCAAAACTGTCTTTTTGGTTTAATTAGTTTGACAACCTCAGACCTATACATGAGGAAATTGTCTCTCAGACTCTGTTGTATATCGTCGGTTGCGAAAGAGAAGGGCGCTAAGTCACTCTTTGTACTTTGAGCCGACTGGACCCGATCCGACTGGTTTTCATTCGGATCGGCTCAGTTTTCAGTGCCTCGCGACACACATTTTGCAAGTCGAGAGACAGTCGGATGCCAGTTGGGGCCGATTCAACACGATGAATCGGATCCGACCGACCGGGCCCAACTCTAGCCTGATTGAAACCAGTCGGATCGGGTCGAGTCGGCTCTGTTTGCAGAGGGCTTTACAGATTGGGAGCCCTGTAAAACTAAAAACCCACTTTAGCTCTCATTTATTTGTTGAATGCATATTCCTAAAATCAGTACACTCTAAAAACGGGTCACACTCCATTCAGGGTCAAAAAATGACTCGGAATAGGGTCACGAAGACCTGGAATGGGGTCACATCTGACCCCATTCCGTGTCATTTTTTGACCCAGAATGGAGTGTGGCCCCAACGGACTCTTTTCCGAGTCAGTCTGACCCGGGTGTTTTTAGAGTGTAGGATTAGTAGATTAGTAGGATCAAGGAGGTATTACTAATACCTCCTTGGTAGGATTAGAAGGATCCAACTATACAAGATGGTCATGCAGCGGAACTCAATTTAGCTAAAAACCGACTTAGCGCCTTTCTCACTCTCACCTGACGATACATGTATTAACCCTAGAGACAGGGTGTGGAACATAACGAGAGTGGGGTACGTAGCTATGATACATACTGCCTGAGTGCAGGTGTCTGTCAAAAGGGTCTATATAGTAACATTGACAACATTCTCAAAACTTACTTGGAGCTCTAGCAGTTCTCATCAGATTGCAGGATTCTCGAAATGAAGTATATATAGTATAATAATTATTATAATCTGAAGAACTGACATGACATAGAGAAGGATCTGACGAAGGTGGGGTAGCAATGATACATACTGCCAGAGTGTGCAGGTGTCTGTCAAACATCTCAAACATTTCCTCTTACTAATTGTTGGGCATTTAACGGTTCCAAAACACAACATTCTGTGTTGTTCATTGCCTGGTGGTCCCCTTTAACCCTGGGGCCTAGGGAAAGGGTGTGGATTATGACGAGGGTGCGGTAGCAATGATCACATACTGCCCGAGTGTGTAGGTGTCTGTCAAACATCCCATACACTCCCTCTTACTAACCTGTCACTGTCAGTTTTGTCACAATCCAAGAAGACATTAATGAGGACACACCTTAGTTGATAACTGCTTTCAGAATGCAGGTATTATATTGGTAATCTATTTTTTTGTAATGACTTTATTCACGATTTCTATGTTGGATGTAACTTAGCACCCTTCTCACTCTCACCTGCTGATATATATATATGTATTAACCCTAGGGAAAGGGTGTGGAGAATAACGAGGGTGCGGTAGCAATGCTCACATACTGCCCGAGTGTGCAGGTGTCTGTCAAATATCTCATACACTTCCTCTTACTAACCTGTCACTGTCAGTTTTGTCACAATCCAAGAAGACATTAATGAGGACACACCTTGCTTGAAAACTGCTTTTATACAGGTTGTTCTATTAGTAACTTTTTAAAGAAAACAGTAATATGTTCCTTGATGGCTTTCATAATTATATCCTAAAGAGGAGGTTCATGGCACACCTACATGCCAAATATTATTTTTTAAGAAGAGTGTTAATTAAGTTCATGAATGTGTTAAGGTTAATGTTCCTTTTTAAAAACAAATTAATTAATTAATAAAGAACAAACTTTTCTGTTAGTATGGCAACACAAATAGTTTCCTTTAGTTATTGAATACTAACGTACTTACATATCTGGATCATATGTATAGGATCTACAAACATTTATTTCAGAACTCCAGATGCACTCTCTGAATACAACTCTAGAGATGTTACAAGTTGTATGCTGACTGCCAACTCTCTAAACCCCCAAGATTTCCTGTAAGAATTTACAGACTTTGGTTAAGCTAATTGTTTAAGCCAAGTTAAGTCCCTTCTGAGAGTGAGCTCATCACTTTGTGTTTACAAACCGTCCCTAGATCTGTTCCCTGTCAAGTGCCCCTTGCCCTTGGCTTGGTTTCACATTATCTTCCTTTAAATCAGTCAAATATATTCCTATTCTTATATTTCTTGTCTTTTTAGGGTTTAAATCAGTCAGATATATTCTAACACTTCTGGTCTTTCTAGGATTAAACATATTTAAAAGCAAAAAATGCAAATTCAAACAAATAAACCCGATACCATGGGCATCAACAGGCCGGGGCAAGTGGAGGGAATTGCACCCCCCCCCCCCCCCCCCCCCCCCACCACACACACAAACATACACACAGGCACTACATAATTTTGTAAAATATCTGCCTCACTTATGCACCAAATTGCATAATTTCAAGCCATTTCTTCCGTGCCCAGGACCATTTACCAGTATACATAGATGTGAGACCATGGCCCGGCCGTTGCAGAAAGAGATACAATCAATATTGTAAGTTACCATTAATTGTAAGTCAGATCATGCGTTCGAATCTGATTGGTTGAAACGTGCACATTTTCTGACTTACAATCAATTCAATTGTAACTTACAATCGATTGTATATCTTTCTGCAACGGGGCACAATACCACCTCTAACCCGCGGAGAATGACTATTTGACTTACCCCTCGCATTTTGCTGGTTTGCCAGGCAAGCCGATATGAGATGACAGGAAAACACACCAACGAGAAACACCAAGTGCAACCATCTTCTTGTTGTCCGTAGTATTTCCATACTTGATTCCATTTATTGTGCTTCGAAGATTATGCAGTAACTCGCAAATCAGTATATACGGTGCAATTAACAGTTTTGCAGAAATAATCATTCACTTTTCGAGCGCGAGATTGAGACTTTGATTATTTTTGGAAGTGCACAGAATTCGGAATAGACGCGACGATCCTTCGGCCAGTGAGTGATCGTGAATGATAGTGTGATCGATGATGTACGGAATTCCGCGGTGTACATGTGGTGTTGCTACAATGATGTCACCGTTATTCCAATCTAGTACATAAATGAATAATTCATAAGATGGGCGGGGTCTCCAAACTTTATTCCACCAATGAACACGCTCTCTCTTTCTTTCTCACTGAACACTTTGTACAAGTTATAGGCATTTTGTGAAGTAGAGTTTTAAGTACATGTATTTAGTATAGGTTTTCTCGGCCAACTTTTCATTCGTATTGATAAGCGTTTCATTCAAATTCGCGAAATTAAAGGGAAAGTTGAGTTTTGGTAGAGAGGGCGCTAGACTACTTTTTTTGTTTGTGAGGTAATGAAAAACTGAGTGTAAAATTTGAAAGAGCATAATATTTAAACAATAAAATCATCTTTGTTTGATCAAAATCGGTTCAGAGACGGCTGAAATTTCCATAAATATAACAATTTGTAATAAACCCGGGGCCCCGGGTTTATTAGAGAATTTTGAACCAGCCGTTAAAAATTCAAAAAAAAATGCTTCCTCTTTTCAAAAAGTTACAAAATAGGTATTTAAATAGTTGTTGGTTATTTCTCTATCTAATCACTATTTCAACAAAGCATCACATGCACAGTATTTAATTCAAAATGGTTGAAACCGATGAGTGTTTAGAGAGCGCCCTCTTACGTTTTAACGGCTCTTTTTGAATGATAACATGATCTTTACTACGTCATTTGTAATTTGTTGTTCCTTTCTAGTTATAAATATTAGTTTGTAATGTAATGATGCAGGTTTTGGTTACTAAAATTCAGTTTCACCAAAACTGTACTCTCGTTACCAGCACTCAACTACCCCTTTAAGCTGTATGAGTAAAACTGTCGTTCAAAATTGTATTTTCTTCATTCTATTTTAATACCTCTTCGCTCAAGTGATTTAGCACTCATAGCATTCAATTTAAAAAGCACGCTTATTAGCATTCAATTTCGCCAACGGAATTCACGGAAGGCGGTATTACGTAATCACGAATTTTCATGACAATTGTACGAAATAGAAACACGTTTTAAATCGAATTCAAACAAACTGTCTTCGAATGATCGTTATATGAATTCAAATGCTAAAAAACGAATTTGAACTATATAAAATACAGCTGCGGTGACAAAATCGGCGAAATTGAATGCACACAAAATTAATTCGTGTGGCCAACTTACGAAATTGACCGAGAAATCCTATATTACCCTACCCCACTCTATGTATGCCAAGCGCCTGGCTAGAAGGCAGTAGGTACCATTTTTTTTAAATATGGTCTTTGATATGACCCAGCCGGGGTTCGAACCCACGACCCCCGTGCATGAGACGGATGCTCTAATTCTGAGCCACATGCCGGGTTTGGGTACAGTTCTGATCAAACTAAATTTTGGTAAGTAAAACTTGCACCATATCATATCATTAAACAAACATATCAAAACTAACAGTTATAATTCGGTGATGCATATGCATGTCAGAAAAAAACAAATACCGTATGTCCCGAAAAAAATTACAATCGGACTTTCTGCAACGATAACTTTACAAATATTAGATCAATCATAATGCTATGTCAGGGTATGAAACTATAACTTATTACCTACATCTTGCAGAAAACCCTATTCGATTTGCTTCAGTGGTCACGGAGAATGGGGATCTTGGCAAATCATGTCAGATGTCCTTTTCCTCCAGGTTTTGTAAGAAAACGCGTTGTCCATTGTGTTCACGCCTTACAAATACGAAGTTGTTCATTGTGTTCTCGCACAAAAATACCTTTTGTGACTGCTTGTTTCCTGCATTTTCAACTAACGAAATAAATAATGAATG
This sequence comes from Echinarachnius parma, assembly GCA_037951105.1. NCBI lineage: Eukaryota > Metazoa > Echinodermata > Echinoidea > Clypeasteroida > Echinarachniidae > Echinarachnius > Echinarachnius parma. The sequence continues at coordinate 126,165 of JBAMJV010010121.1, forward strand.
AAATGAAGTAAAAGGGAATCATATTTCTGAGTTTTGCAAACATTGGTAAGGTGTAAAAATTAATGATTAAAGCGAAAAATTAAATCATTAACTCATGGAAGACTTGATTTTAGCTCTTCCTCCTTTATGGCTTTCCTTATCTTTTTTTTTAGAGATCAATACTTCTTTCAACAACAAAAACTCACACGAGTACACACCATTGATTATAAAGGTATGCACAGAATTTGAATTAATTTTTTAGTTGCCCTGACAGTTGCGAGGAAAAATATTTCCATTCATATGTGTGCCAAGAGCATCCAAGTGTCAAACTTGGAAGGAACTGACCCATGACATGATTTACAAAGATCCCCATTCTCCATGACCACTGAAGCCAATCGAATAGGGATTTCTGCAAGATGTAGGTAATAAGTTATAGTTTCATACCCTGAAATAGCATTATGATTGATCTATTATCTTTAAAGATATCGTTGCAGAAAGTCCGATTGTAATTTGTTGTGGGACATACGGTATACGGCTAATTTACAGGGCTGAATACATTTTTTAAACCAGCCTTAAGCGCCCAAGTTCAAGACACCTCATGTTTCAACATATTTTTAAAATCAAACTTGTGAATCAATGTGATGTTTGGTTTAAATAATTATTCAATAGAGAGAACATCAAAATGATGTTAATACTATTGGTATATTTTTCAAAATTGTGAAGGAATTATACATATTTTCATAAATTATTGAAACAAATTGGTCCCCAACATTTATTTCAAACGGATATATTTATGGCTATTTCAGCTGTTTCTGAACCGATTTTGATCAAACAATGTTGATTCTGTCTACAAATTCTATTTTTTTCTTCGTCAAATTCTACATTTTTTTTCATTACCTCACAAAAAAGTTATATTTTGAAGCGCCCTCTAAAGTAAATATTAAGTATCCTTTTAAGCGAAATATCTTGACATTGTTCAGACGTAAGCAGTGTACATTCTTTGTCCATCAGTTTACAAATGGCGCTTCTTAGTTTTAAGCCCATGTTTATAAAATTTTAAAAAAACTACTATTTGTGAATTCTAGAGTAAATCTAACTGTATGATTCTAGCCTATTGAGCGATGGACTCTGCCTTTTGACCGGCCCTCGTATACGATGGGACGGGCTGGAATAACAATGTCATGATCAAAACAATTTTGAGCGTATTTTCATGATTATTAAATGTGCACCTGTAAAATGTCAGATATTGCCCAAAATGACATTTGAGACTTCAATCCTGTATCAAAATCATTGTAAGATATGTCCGAATGGTGTGTGAAAGTTTCATTGAAAAAGAACACTGCTTTCCTGGTTAAAAAGGCGAAAATATGCGTCAGCTTTTACAACGAATTACTGTATGACGTGTATGAGGTTTATGACCGTTCATTAACGCTCTTGAGCTGAATGATAGATATCGTCATACTAAAGGGGCATTTTAAAAAATCGAACCCTATTTTATTCTTCTCTTACCATAAGCTAAACAACCCGGTAGAAGAGAAACGAGGAAGCTCCAAGTAATTTTCGTGGTGAGTTAGACACTTTACAGGCATCCATTTAATTTCTCTCATTGTCTCTCATTTCATTCATTCTTCAAACACTCATGCACATACAAAAACACACACACACACACACACACGCACGCACGCACACACGCACGTGCACACATACGCACACACGCATGCGCACACACGCACACACGCACACACACACGCGCGCACACACGCACGTGCACACGTACATACGCACGCACGCACGCGCACACGTATATACACACGCACACGCAAGTACATACACACACACACGCACGCACATACATACACACACGCACATACACTTGTCTGTAATACTGTAATACTGTAATACTGTGTTATTATGTACAAGTATGTGCATTGTTAAGTGTTTGTGAAATGTATAAAATAAAAAGCCTACTTGTCTTTGCTCATTGATGAGTTCGTAATATTGGGCCATTATCCCGGGAGTGCATTGATCAAGGGGTACCGCTAGATGGCGTACTGACAACGAAGCAAACATGAAGTATACCTCTCAACCTTGGCTAAAATATTACTATTTATACATGCTATAGAAATGTTCAGCGTCGTTTAGCCAGGGGTAGAGGGGGGGGGGGGGGGGGGGGGCACGGGAGCACATGCCGCGTAACAGGATATAATCATTAGAAAATCAAGAAATCCGTAAAGAGTGCCCCCAATTATTTTCGTCGCCCCCCCCCCCCCCCATTGGTCAGATTACGCGTGACTGTAAATATTTCACGTCAAGATATCAGAGAGGCTAAGCCTGTAAGTTACATTTTGAACTTCAGATCAAAGGCAAATTGTCCGTTTGAATTATGTGTGAATGTGTTATAGCATCAATTTTGATCAATTTTTACCCTTTTTTTGTATCCGTAAAGAGTGCCCCCCAGTTATTTTCGTCCCCACCCCCCCCCCCCCCCCACCACCCCTTTGGTCCGATCACGCGTGACTGTACCTATTTCACGTCGAAATATCAGAGAGGCTATAAGTTGCATTTTGAACTTCAGATCAAATGCAAATTGTCCGTTTGAATTTTGTGTGAATGTGTTTATTATAGCATCAATTTTGATACATTTTTACCCTTTTTTATGAATATATTGCATGTTCGCTCGAGAATACTGACTGTACTTTTTCGGGCTACAGTGCCCTCGCTAGATCCATAAATTTGCCTTCGTCAGATGTCGTCTGTTTTGCTCTCAACATACTCAAGGCCAGTCAATAACATGTTTAATTATATGGATCTTAGCATGCATCATGGATGTGCCTATTCCGTGTAGCGTAGCGGACTGGATTAAAATTCGATTTTTATAACATTGTTAATTAAAGCACCCTTTTCCTGTGCGTGGTTTAAAACCAAAAGCAGTTTTTAGGAAAGTGACGGAGAGCGTAGGCCTATATCTATTGGCCATAATAAAGGGACTTAGTAACATTGTCCAAATCCTCAAAATCCAATTGGAATTCTAGCGGTTCTCTCATACCTTGTTGTATTTTTATAACAATAAAAGCATATGGGACAGGTTTCGGTTTTTCAATATCCCTTTCGTTAAAAAAAGATATTTACGATTGACGGTGTTCAGATGTTCCACTGGATCACCGAAACCGTGTACAACGGGGGTACAAAGTGAGTGTAATGAGTTAGTGAATACCACTTTGCATTGTTGCTCATTACTTGGCAACTAATGTCCATTTAACTTGACATCCAGTGGACATATCAGATAACAGCAATATACATTGTATCAACCATTCATCACTTTTTGCACATGTCAACAAAGTTACTAGATCCCTTTAATTGATCAACATGGTTGAAATTATAGTATATAATAGGAGGGTTTAAATAGTACAATTCTGAACCATGGCATCGCTAAATGCAGAGATAATAGGAATGTTCAGTGAGTGCCGATGAGATTGGGCCAAAAAGTCATAGCTTGTTCCGCCGTCTTCGCCGGCTTGAGTTCCCGTGGCTACCCACTCGAATTTGCGTGCGGCGTGGTTGGCACGTGGTTTACATTATGCGTATGCGGATGAATTGAATCTGTGGTAACACGTATTTCAGTAATTTTGAACATTAATTGCTAAAATAGTCATTTAAAAAAATATATATACTGTATACGTTAACCCTAAAATAGCCGGGCTATTTGAGGTCTATACGACGCGGGGGGCGGGGGGGGGGGGGGGGCATTATGAATTACAAAGTCATGACTGACTGAAACGGTATTTATTGCATTTTTTTCTTTCAATCATTAATTTTTCTCAGGAAGCAATACAAGACATTACAACAATGAAGGTGAGAGTTATTGTTCTTGTTGTGAACGTGACTTCGACGGATAAAGGGATATATTCATAAGATTATAATCAATAATGAATTATTATACATTACCTAAACTAACAATTTACAATTGAGGTAAGGATCAACGACAGGCTACGTCCTTCTGAAAGCCGTACGCAATCAATAACAAATTCCGCCCTATATACTGAAAGTACGAAATCAATATGAAATAACGTCATGATGGAAATGCGGAATCAATTGTCAATAAAGCACTTATGGCGCA
>JBAMJV010010122.1:0-34326 GCA_037951105.1 Echinarachnius parma
CCCGCTACGAAGATTTAAAATGGCTATTGTATTACAAGGCTTAGACGCTCGTTGATTGGTCGATATGGTAAGGGCATAGACAGCACGCAAAATCTACACACATTACTAAAGACACCCATGCACGCGTGTGTTGTGCACTGGTCTGGGAATACAAAGGTGATCACTCAAGCGGGTTTCGTGTGTTCGCCGCTAGTTATCGTCCAACCTGGCATTTTGGCAAGGAGATAAGGCCTAGCTGACATATAGGCTATCGGGCTTTTGTGAATATGGCCACTTGTCTCTAAGCACTACGCGATCATTCCAATAATTAAACAAAACATATAGGATATACAAAACTGAAATACATAGATTATGCCCCCACTCCCACAATAAAACAAAATTAGTCGGACCATGCTACACAACTGATTGCTTACCCAAACACAGCACGTGTGGCAGACAGGCATAGTATTGTTTGTTTGTTTTTAATCTCAGTAAAACTTATTTATACTTAAAATAAATGAAATTGGTCTAAGTTATTCATTAGTCAATAATAAAGATAGAGAATACCACCAAATAACCACAAAACGTTGATATCACGTATGAAAATGATAATGGTGGTGTTCATTCCCTCCTTATTATGCCAATTATAAAAGGTGAGGGGGTTTATTTGCAATTGTACATTAATTGTACAAAATCACAGTCAGGAGAGACAAACTTATGATTTTCGTAAATTTTGCGGCGCTCATGAGACTATAACAAACAAACAAAAAGCAAGGTAGGCCTATACATGTTTAGGAGCACGGGAAACAAACAAAAAAGCCTCCAAACTATGATCCATGCTATGAGGAAAGGTGATTGGTTGACAGGTATAATAAATAACCAAACATACATCGGTGTACCATAAGCAACTCTAGTTAGTACAAGCTTTAGAGCTTTAGAGGTCGTATCTCCTGAATGCGAATTTGTAGATGTTGTGATTTTTAATTTGATTACTCTATGGTAACCGGTGGAGAATCTTTATCGTTGCCGTTGGGGCGGTCCAGTTGACTGTTTTGGGCAGGCTGGTGGTCCGGATGGTGCCGAGGTTGATCGGGCACAAGACGTCAAACGTTGGGGGGATGCGCTCTGGGAAACAGATTACAACAAAATTCAGAAGAAAGTAAAGCATAATACATGATGCATAGATTCAGATATACTGTATATTGAAATAATATTATACAAACATTTAAAGGGATAGTTGAGTATTGGTCAAACTTAACTTTAGTAACCAAAACCTGCACCATTACGGTGCAAAGAAATAGTTATAACGTCACCATGCCTCGAAAATTATACACAATTACAAACGACTAAGTAAAACCCCTGTTATCATTAAAAAAAGAGCTGTTACAACTCAAGAGGGCGCTATTTAAAAAAATCATTGGTTTTAGCCTTTTTTCATACAAAATTGTGCATTTAATGTTTGTTAAAATAATGATTCAATAGAGATATCATCAACGACTTTTTAAAAACCTATTCTGATTTTTTTCAAAGTAGTCTTCGAGCAGTTTTTGAATTTTTCTAAATAGTCTAAATATCGCCCGGTGAATGCCGGTGAAGAACATTGTGAATAAAAATATATTTCTGGATATTTCAGCCGTTTCTGAACCGATTTTGATTAAATAAAGATTATTCTGTCATTAAAATTGTATGTTCTTTCGAATTTGACAGTCAGTTTTCCATTATCTCACAAACAAATATCGGGGGGGGGGGGGGCACTTCGGGAAATACCAATACTCAACACTACCTTTAAGCATACGAATGTTAGGTTTGCATACTGGCTAATATTGTAGTGGGAAAAACTGGCAACCTAATCAAATTGAATACGAACGATTTGTCAAACGAAGTTTATCAGCGGCGTAGCGTGGTCAGACTGATTGGAGAGGCACACTCATTATTGGGGCACACCTTTTATTTTTTTCATTTTCCAAACATGTTTTATACTGATGTTCTGATTGGGGGGCACGTGCCCTAAGGGCTCCCCTCCCGCAGCTACGCCACTGATATGTTATCATGACAAATGATAATATATGATTACCTACAGGGTTTGGCGGCCTAAACCCAAAACACATTTTCGCCTTCTTCGCCACCACAAAGGGGAAGGAAAACAAAGAAAATAAAGTTTATTATTATTATCATCATTACCTACAGGGGGAGCTGGCTGTGCATCACAACATCGCCTTCTTCTTCTTCGCCACCACGCATCTACAAGGGGGAAGGAAAACAAAGACAATTATTAGTATCATAACAGTACACATAACATGCTATACTCGTGCTTTCACTAAATATTAATTGTTTCAAAGATAGGAAAACTATGGTGGCATTAAAAGGGACATTTTGGCCAAAACTAGCAGTAGTAGTAGTAGTAGTAGTAGCAGTAGTTCTAGTTCTAGTCCTATATTGAGTATACTGTACAAACACCTGGGTAGGTTATAACGTACAGAAACCGCCTCCTTCAATGTTGAAGATTCTTGCAGTATTTACTCTTTTGGTTGTGATATGCAGGGTATACTAGTCAACCGGGTTAACACCCTACTCTTTTCGAGAAGTTGACTAGGTTCTTTAGCGTACATGAGGTGTGACTGTCTCATACACGGGACCTCCATTTATCGTCCTATCCGAGGGATGGAGTGTTTTCCGCGAATCCTTTTCCTGCGAATGAAGCACGGGCGGGGGGAGGGCGATAACACACAACGGGAGTTAGCTCGAATTTATTGCGTGATGGAAACGCATTGTCTGATATCCGATGGTAGGGATCGAACCGGGTACCTCTCGCGTCGGAGCCGCACGCTAGCCTCCCGACTGAGCTAACTCGCCTCCCCTACTCGCCCCCCACCCCCCCCCCCCCCCCCCCGACTGAGCTAACTCGCCTCCCCTAGTAGTAGTAGTAGTAGTAGTAGTAGTAGTAGTAGTAGTAGTAGTAGTAGTAGTTCTTCATCGTTGTCGTTACCCTCATCGTCGTCGTCGTTGTCGTCTTGCTAGTTGTAGGCTACTGTTTTACATGATTTGACATGGCTAATTATAGGAATTGTATTTTTAAATGAATGTTCTAGAAACATTGACATTTCTCATATCATAATTTGTTTATTCATTCATATTTATCTCGACACGTTTCAACACACACACACACACGCGCACACACACACTCACATACATATGCACTTATACATTAAACACACAGGCTTCAGCGATATCAGCATTGCATTATTAAACTTTGCTAAAGCCACAAACAAACAAAATGAGAGAGATGTGAGATAATAATCGAACGTGTCACAGGAAAGTATCCGCGCTGTAAGAACCCGTTCCCACACTTGAACTGCACTCATGTAAAACAATGATCAACCCTGATAGCAGACTGACGTCTTTATGACGTCTTAATTTGGTCGTAAACTGGTAAACACGTCATATGTCGTACAAACGATCAGAATACGACGTCATTATGACGTATTTTAAAGACCATTTTTGACATGATGACTTATGTCGTATAAAAGACGTAAAATTGACGTCATTATAACATCTTTAAATGACCATTTTTCCACTATTTATTTTTGTCGTAGGAAAGACGTAAAAAACGATGTCATTATAACGTCGTTCAAAGACCATTTTTAAGAATGTATTATTGTCGTATAGAAGACATGATAACGACGTCTTTATAATGTCGTTTAAAGACCATTTTTGCCATACGGGTTTATGTCGTATCAATAACGCTATAAAGACGTAAGTTTGACGTCTTTTCAAGACCAATTTTTTGCCATCATTTTTTGTCGTATGGACGCCCTTTTTACGACGTTAATGTGACGTCTTTCAAAGACCATATTCCAATTGTTTTTTGTCGTATGGAAGGACGTAAAAATGACGTTAATATTACGTCATTTAAAGATCACTTTGTCAGTATTTATTTTTGTCGTATAGAAGACGTAACAACGACGTCTTTATGATGTCTTTGAAAGACTATTTTGCCATAATTTTTTGTCGTATGGACGACCACTTTACGACGTCATTTTGAAGTCTTTTCAAGACTAGTTTTTTGCCATCATTTTTTGTCGTATGGACGACCTTTTTACTACGTCATTTTGACGTCTTTCAAAGACCATTTTTTTTCACTATTTATTTTGTCATAAAAACGTCTAAAATTGACGTCTTGATGATGTCTTTTAAAGACTATTTTTGCCATTATGGTTTGTGTCGTACGACGACGTTAATACGACGTCATTATGATGTGTTTTCAAGACTAGTTTTTGCCATCATTTATTGTCGTATGGACGACCTTTTTACAACGTCAGTGTGACGTCTTTCAAAGACCATTTTTCAATGCTTTTTCGTCATATTAAGGATGTAAAAACGACGTCATTATCACGTCATTAAAAGATTATTTTTAAGTATTTATTGTGTAGTATAATATACGTTATAACGACGTCTTTATGATGTCTTTGAAAGTTCATTTTTGCAATTAAGGTTTGTGTCCTACGGACAACATTATTAAGACGTCATTTTGACGTCTTTTCAAGACTATTGTTTGCCATCATTTTTTGTCGTATGGACGACCACTTTACGACGTCATTTTGAAGTCTTTTTTTGCCATCATTTTTTGTCATATGGACGAACTTTTTACTACGTCATGTTGACGTCTTTCAAAGACCATTTTTTCACTATTTATTTTGTCATATAAACGTCCTTAAAATTGACGTCTTCATGATGCCTTTTAAAGACTATTTTTGCCATTATGGTTAGTGTCGTACGACGACATTAATATGACGTCATTATGATGTTTTTTCAAGACTAGTTTTTGCCATCATTTAATGTCGTATGGACGACCTTTTTACAACGTCATTGTGACGTCTTTCAAAGACCATTTTTTCAATGCTTTTTCGTCATATTAAGGATGTAAAAACGACGTCATTATCACGTCATTAAAAGATCATTTTTAAGTATTTATTTTGTAGTATAAAAAGCTTTATAATGACGTCTTTATAATGTCTTTGAAAGGACCATTTTTGCCATTAAGGTTTGTGTCCTACGCACGACAATATTAAGACGTCATTATGACGTCTTTACAAGACTAGTTTTTGCCATCATTTTTGTCGTATGAACGACCTCATTACGACGTCATTGTGACGTCTTTTAAAAAACCATTTTTTCCAATTATTTTTTGTCGTATAGACGACGTTATTACAACGTGATTATGACGTCTTTCAAAGACATTTAAACAATTATTTTTGGCGTATGGACGACCTTTTTATGACGTCAATAAGACGTCTTTATGTCGTCTAAATGGCGTAATTTATGGTACAAATTGACGTCTTCAAGACGTCTTCAAGACGCCTTTTCGGAAAAAGATACGTCATTATCACGTCAAAATATGACGACTATATGACGGTAAACGCGGGTGCAAAATCTTCACTTTTTGACGTGAATTTACGACGTCTCAAAGACGACGTACACAAGGTGGAAATGACGTCAAATCCAGACGTAAAAATTGCGTCTTCTATTGACCAATAAGACGTCTTTATGTCGTCTAAATGGCGTAATTTATGGTACAAATTGACGTCTTCAAGACGTCGTAAAGACGCCTTTTCGGAAAAAAATACGTCATTATCACGTCAAAATATGACGTCTATATCACTGTAAACGCGGGTGCAAAATCTTCATTTTTTGACGTGAATTTACGACGTCTTAAGACGACGTACACGACGTAAAATGACGTAAATTTGACGTAATTTTTACCAGTGTCTGCTATCAGGGCAAGTTGCATTATTTCATATTTAAACAATGTCAGGTTGGGCGCTCCAGGTGGGCCTACGATGTCGCGTTCAGTTGAGTGTAAAGAGATAAAAGAGATTTAGATAAAAGCCAGGCGCGTAGCCAGGGGGTTGCGTTGGGTGAGCACGCTTCCCCCAAATTCAGAAAGTTCTACCTTTTAAAAGAGTGATCTCGGTCCCGGTCCGCTCCCTCCCCCCCCCCCCCCCCCCCCCCCCCCCCCCCCCCCCACTGCTTATACACAATTTAAACCAATGGTCTTGGTCTCTGCCAATATTGGTCGACGTCACGGTTTTTGTGTGCATAAAACGCAAACAGTGCAACCCACCCCCGACAATAACGTGATTTTGCCCAAATATGTCACGGTTTTCCGTAGGAAGCTGATTTGCAGAACTTAATTCACATTTCTGGGGGTTAGGTGTTAAAGGGGTTTCGTGACATTCAAAACAAATAATAACATTGTTGGTTTGCAAACTAATCGTAACCATAGTCAGTTCCTTCAACCAAAGGAATAAGCTAGGACAATTATTGCAACATCCATGCACCCATATATCGATTGTGTCCCACTTGATCGATTCAAATAAGCGTCCTTTACCATTTGGCCTCGCATGGACGGTAAATGAGTGAAATCCCGACTTGGATTCAGGTTTATAGATTTGAATATGTGCCTATTTTGATATACCACACTCCTTTTTTCAAAGAAATCCTGAAGTTGGGCAAAAAAGGTAAATGCAACTTGTTTTCTTTTTTCGCATCGGCGTTCCATACTCCATAGTTATTTACTTGCCCATCGGGCACCGATTAGATACCACATGAGGACCACAACACGGAGTTCAAAGTTCGAATGTGTATGGTTTACATGCAGAGTCTTTGACTTGCTATAGTAAAACAAACTCGTATTTATACCTCAGTCACATTTGACACGGCGGCCGTACGGTCTAAAAATTCTACGGCCAATTACAAAAATAGGGCCGCCGTAGAATTGCTACGGTCACATGCATTAGCAGTCACATTATTCACGGCCGCCGCACGGCGTATCTTTAATTTGTGGAGAAAGAAAATCTGCGGCTGCCGTACGGCCTTTGAAGTGATGACGCACGGTCGCCTTAGGGCGTCCCTGCGGTTGCCGTATGTTATTTGAACAAATATCAAGGCAGACGCAAGGCGCCCGCAAGGCGACCGCAAGGCGGCCGCAGGGGGGCCATACGGACGCTACAGCTACACCCCTATAGAGTATAGGAGTGGTATCCATGGCTACGGCGTGTATAATTGCTTCGGCGACCGTAGAAATGAAAAAGAGTTATAACTTTTAGTTATAATTCTACGGCGACCCCTACGGCCTGTAAAATATACGGTTACGCCGCACGGGGACCCTGCGGCCACCGCAGATTTTCTGCGGCCGCCGCACGTTTCTCTCAATTTCGGGGGCGTACGGCCGCCGTACGCTCGCCGTAGAGCAAATGTGACTGTAGCATAACTTGGAAATTGTCGAGGCTTAACTGAAATTCCTATGAAATGCATACGTAGCAGGATGCAGCAACACATCCGAGTGTGGATCCTTCATGATATAAACTTAAACAAATGTTTGCAAATGTTGAAAACAAATCGAAATGATATCTCTCTGTCAGTGTCAACGTGAGTAGATGCACTCAGCGTGTACGTCTACTGCGATTGTCCTTATGTGACGTCACAAAGATGACGTAATTTTTTTTCGCCCGGACTCAATTCTTTTATGGGGGTTCCTAAAGTGAATTTACAAGTTGATTTTTTTATTTTACCGGGTTTTCCCACGAGGAAAATATGTTTTTATTAGCAATCTTCATGAAAATCTACCTTGGACACAGTAAAACACAATTGTGAGGTAGTTTTCGTGTCTGTGTAGCTTTAAAGGGGTAGTACAGTTTTGGTAAGGCTGAACTTTAGTAACCAAACCTGGACAGTAATATTATAAACTAATAGTTATAACTCCACCATGCTCGAAAGGTATACAAAATTACAAACGACTAAGTAAAAAGCCCGTTATCATTCAAAAAGAGCCATTAAAACACAAGAGGGCGCTTTCTAAAAAGGCATTGGTTTCAACCATTTTCCATACAAAACTAGGCATGTGATGTTTTATTGAAATAATGATTAAATAGAGAGATTATCAACAACTATTTAAAAAAACACACTTAAACAATTATGAAAAAGTGCAAGCATTTTTTTAATAAAAAAAATAAATTCATAATTGTTTGGGCCCCAAATAATTATAAGATCAGATATATTTATTGATATTTCAGTCATTTCTGGGACGATTTTGACCAAATAAAGTTTATTCTGCCATTAAAATTGCATGTTCTCTCAAATTCGACACTCAGATTTTCATAACCTTACAAAAAAATTGTGATGTGCAGCCCCTCTCTACCAAAACTAAACTACCCCTTTAAGCCCCTGGACAATATTTACCCGTCTTTTATAGTCTCACATTAAAATACATCAACTATCTGCCTTTTATATTTTTATTTTTTTGTAATGATTTATCCTAATCTATTGTAAATATAGTAATTGGTTTAGTAATGTTTGTTTCTTATCATGTTAATAACTTGTAAATATTGTGATTTGCCTTGTTTCAATAAAACACACAAATATAAACTAAAAACTAAAAACTCTAGTGGATGTATTATTTATGCCATGGTAAATATCAGTCAAATCATACACAAATAAATAGGGGAATTCATTGCAATTCCCATTTATTTTATTTGAATAGCATTTATATTCCACCCCACCTGCTCAAGGTTCAAAATTTTAATTTTCTCTTTGTTACTATTCTATTTATATAATGTTTTGTAATGGTATCGCGTGAAAGGGCGCTCATAAAAAGTCGGCTTGATCTTTAATGTTTGGGACGGCCCTTTGTCACCAGCCAACACCATTTGTGAGGATGTATATTTAAGCGCAAACAATCAGTTCTGATGGGGCCCGTGATGGGGGTTTGTATTTAAATTCAGTATACCGGAAATACAAAGGATACATTACAAAATTACCTTGTAAATGAATATATCTTTTAAATATTAAAAACAGAACAGTTAACTGAGAAGCAAATTATAGGAAAATGTCAAAATGCGAAAGGGAATTTTATTTAAACCCCTCAAAAAAAGTTCGGAAACTCAAGTTTGATCGATTATATCTATTTTCTTATGAAATCATAATGGTTATATTTGGTATCACTTTAAAGAGTGTGTATACCTCTTTAAAGGTATGCGCAGTATATTTGAGAATGGGGGAATGTCAGAAGTGAAATGTTACAAAATGCGCCAACAAACTTCAGTTCGAAGTTCTGACACCCATATCACGGTCTTTCTCAAGTTCAAATTCTTTCGACGATGAATATCGTGACAATGAAGAGATACTGTTGAATATGGTATCAGACAAAATCCTGTTTAATTATCTTTCCAATAACACCTCACTTGGAATGATTATGAAAGCCGGGTAGGTACAATTAAGATGAATAGTGGGGAGGATCGACAGCAAAATGTAAACAAAATGCATTTGATAGTGTGAAATTGAAGGCGTTGCATCAAAAAACGACTTTTTGTGGAGATATCTTAGTACTTTACTTTACATAATCATTATGAAATTCAACATCATGTTGAAGCGTGTTAATCTTTCAATAAAACAATGCCCCATTCATAGTGGTTATGTGATTGAGGTGTGTGTATAGTACCTCTAAATGTATGGGGCTCAAAATGACACGTTGCAAGGTCGACGTTCTACCGTTTGACATAATAAGGGCATACCTAAACGGTCAAAGAGGGCGCTAATATGCCAGTTCTGGCCAGTTTGCGTAGGTTTAGAGAAATTTGATGCATTTTCACTTTCGCCCCTCCCCCATATTCAGCTGTACCATACTTAACCTGTTAACAAAATTGTTACGGACATAATCGTATTGAAAAGATAGACACATGGGCTTTAAAATGATACCACATTTGAACAGTTTAAATCATTAGAACACGCTACAATCTTCGATACAACTTGAACATTAAAAAAATACTACACATGGAGTCAAATTTCCCAACTGAATACCTTCGGCCCATTTTGCGACATTTGACTTCTGACCGTCCTCCATTCTGAAACGCACTGCGAATTCCCTGATTTAAAATAAATGACAAATAATGTACCATTTTAAAGGGAAATCATCATGCATTGCAATGACACTAAAAGGAAAAAATAAAATTTGACAGTAAGAGTGATATAATCGATCAAATTGTAGTTTCCGAACTTTTTTTGAGGGGTTTATATAATGCTCTTTAATGGTTTCGCGTGAAAATGCGCTCATATAAAAACGGGTCTTTGTTACCACCCACCATCCGCGTGGGTGTAAGCGCAACCAATCCAAAGGTAATATTTGAGACTTCGGTCACATACCAATATCATAGTAAGATTGTTTTGAATGATGCCTAAACGTTTTATTGAACAAGATCACTGTTTATCTATAATGAGAAAGGTTAATGTGGAGTGGTGTGGCAAGATCGGTAGAGCGCGTGCTTTCTGATCGTGAGACCCCGAGTTCGAACCCTGCCCACTTAATCCACGTTGCTGCTCTCTACCCAGGTGTATAAATTGGTACCTGGTTCGGTGAAAATTAGTTTGGTGCACCTATAGGGTTGCCCGCTAGTATGCTCCCCGGGGAGTTGAGAATGTGTACAATATCATTGTGCGGGTCTGAACTGTACCAAATGACCAGGGATAATAAAAAGCGCTTTGAGCACCTTATATTAGGTGGATATTGCGCAATATAAATATCATATATTATTATGATTATAACAATCGGTGCCACGTACTGCCCATAAATTTATACTATACAATCAAAAAGCGTTCCGGAATGCTTTTCAATCGAATAATGAATAGCTTCAAAATCAAAACCCAAATTCTTCTGCTATTGTAATCTTAACAACAAGGTAGAGGCACAAGGTGAAAGCTCAGTCGTGATTTGGGTTGAATTTGATAAAGTTAATATAGGTTTTCCCATCCATTTTCAAACAATCGTCAATTAATTTCATTAATTTTGAACTTCGATTTCTTCCGGAAAGTATTTTGCCAGTCATAAGCAGGGGCCGCAGAACCGGGGGTGGGGGGCTGGGGGCTGCAGCCCCCCACTTTTTTGGCTAAAAACAAAGAAATACATAAGTATAAAATAATAAAATATATAACAGTTCAAATGTGGTCAGCCCCCCACTTTAAAAACCTTTCCGCGGCCCCTGATATGTAATGTTCGGTTTCGCCATTGCGCACACAATTTCGTTCTTTCGCAATCAATTTCGTCAATGTACCGATCATTTTAGTCAAAGCTTATTCAATTAAGTCCGAAAACTCCTGCCGGTGTACAATGTGATGATAAATTTTGTCATTGCGCAATCAATTTTGTTATTTCCCATTAAATTTCGTCTAACAATATACAAAGCTGTATTTGATACTTGTTTCAGACATCCTTTCATTATTATCCTTTGTTTATTTGAACCTGATGTCTATGTTTGTTTTGTGTCCAGGAAATTCATACCATTTCAGTTTATCGTCTATTGAACAATAATTGTATTTTGGATGACATTAGATATGTTAATTTGTCTCCCAACACAAATGTATTGCATGAATCAATCAATCACACTTTTGGTTAATTATCGGGGTTTTTTTTTAATGCAATATCAAAATTAATTTTGTTGTGATCAGTTTATCGTTTTAGAAACACTTATTATTGAAGTTATTAATCTTTAAATGAATTGTATGAGCCACAATAGGGAAATACATATGAACCACGGCAGCCAGACAACATGACGAATTTGAACGACTAAGTCTTGAAATCGAATGATCAATGACGAATTCGAAATTCATATTGTGCGTTTTATAACCAGTCGGGATGAATTCCATTGCAAATTGACAAATTAGAATGAGCCAATTTTGAATTTGAATGACCATTGATCAATTAGAATGGTAAATGACTAAATCGAATGTAGCAATTGCTGTTTGTTGACTTCTCGGGATAAAAGTTAGCATTGTATGAATTTGATTGACGATAGTTTGAAAATGGATGGGAAAACCTATATATCAGGGATAGTTGAGTTTTGGTATAGAGGGCGCTACACAAAATTATTTGTTGTGAGATAATGAAAAACTGAGTGTCAAATTCGAAAGAGCATACAATTTTAATGACAGAATAAACTTTATTTGATCAAAATCGGTTCAGAAATGGCTGAAATATCCAGAAACATAACCATTTGTAATAATTGTGGGGCCCCACAATTATTCGAGAATTTTGAACCAGCCGTTAAATCTTTTTTTTAAATGCTTCCTCTTTTCAAATATTTACAAAAGAGGTTTTTAAATAGTTGTTGATTATCTCTCTATCTAATCACATTTTCAACAAAACATCACATGCACAATATTTTATTTAAAATGGTTGAAACCGATGAGTGTTTAGAGAGCCTCCTCTTGAGTATTAACGGCTCTTTTTTAATGATAACAGGCTTTTTACTTAGTCATTTGTAATTTTGTATTCCTTTCGAGCATGGTGTAGTTATAACTAAACTGGGTTCCAAAAGAAACTTATCACTTCTTCAGAGCGACACACATTAAAATCCAAAGCATAAAAATGAATCATAATTGGGCATAGATTAGCTACAATACCCCTTAGCAAGCTCATCTAAAACAAATTATGTTTGCTTTAGTCAACAAAGAATTAAAAAAGATGAAATCGCAAAGGGTCATTTTAAAAAAATCACAGAAACTGCTCGTCTTCCGGGCACAGAGCTCGGTACGGACAATAGCCAGTCTAGTGGTTACATAACCCGCTTTGAAGTTGAATGAATAGCTTTTGAAAGTTCTGAATAGACCGCCTTTCGCGGAGGTTCGCAGCGAGCAGTTTCTGTGATTTTTTAAAACGGACCTGTAGTGATTCCATCGCATTTTTCTCTTTTTGGCAAACGCAAATTTTTAATTTTTAAGATATGCTTCATAAGGAGAATAATAGCTTATCTGTGTCTAAATATGATTCAATTTGATCCTATGGATTTTGGTGTGCGTCGCTCTGAAAAAGTGATAAGTTTCTTTTGGAGCCCAGTTTATTAGTTTGTAATGTAATGGTGCAGGTTTTAGTTACGAAAATTCAGTTTGACCAAAACTGTTCTCTTGTTACCAGAACTCAACTATCACTTTAAGTGATTGGTATCCGAAAGTTGTGCTTATAGTCAGGTTCACTATGTAAAGTTGTAAACTTTTTTGGGGGATTTGTAAACATATACATTTTTGGAATCTGTATAGTATAAGAAGTCAGAAAACCAATGTTTACAATTTGCCGGAAGCATTTATGGCGGCCATCTTGGATTTTCAAAATGGCTGCCATAACAATAGGTGTTTCTCATTATCTCAGCTTCCAGGTGACCTAGAGTAATGATTTTAATGGCTAAACATATGTTTTCAGGGATGGTGAAGACAGTGGTACAATGTTAAATAAGACCAACACAACCACAAAGTGGCCATCTTGGATTTTCAAAATGGCCGCCTTGAAAATCAGTGTTTTTCAATATTTCAGCATCCATGTGGCATAGAGTCATGATTTTAACGGCTAAACATCCATTTTCAGGGACTAGGAGGCCAGTGGTACAATGTAAAATTAGTCAAACATAAGGTCCCACAAAGCGGCCATCTTGGATTTTCAAAATGGCCAACTTGAAAATCAGTGTTTTTCAATATCTCAGCATTCAAGTGGCCTAGAGTCATGATTTTAATAGCTAAACATACATTTTCAGGGATTTGGAAGCCAGTGGTAGGAATTAAAATACCGTAAGCTACACACAACCACAAAGCGGCCATCTTGGATTTTCAAAATGGCCACGAAAATGCGTTTTGTTTCACTATTTCGGCATGCAAGTGGCTTAAATTCATGATTTTAACGGCTAAACATACATTTTCAGGGATGAGGAAACCAGTGCATGGTACAAAGTAAATGAATCTAAACATTACCCAAAAGTGGCCATCTTGGATTTTCAAAATGTCCACCTTGAAAATACGTTTTTTCTCACTATTTCAGCATCCAAGTGGCTTAGAGTCATGATTCTAATAGGTAAACATACATTTTCAAGATGAGGAAGCCAGTGGTTTAAAGTAAAGTAAGCTTAACATGATATAGATTATAATCTTAGTTTCATTATAACAGATGTTCTGAATGGTTCAGAACTTCAATGTGTAGCACGTTACACCTCTAGCATGTCTAGATAGCTTATTGACATATTTATGCAGAGTCTTTGCATTTCATCATCCCCATCACTGTCACTGGTCGACAACATATTATTCCTACAGTCCTCGTCATTCTTGCACTGATTGCTACACTGGCAGAGGTCTATGCATGATCAATTATTGGACCTACACGAGCATCAATATGTTGCAACAGTCTGCTTGGGTCCTACTAATTAGCGCGAACAAGTGCAAAATAATGCGACTAGCGCGAAGAAGTGCGAACCTGCTGTGTCATTGTAGTAGCCATGCTGCCGCGGATCCCGGAACTGGTGCAGAGCAATACCTGCCTGGCCCCATAATGTGGCATGGATATGGACTCGTTGGATGTGCTGCTTGAGATGCAATGCTGACATATCCGCCTGCTTTGAGGTAGACTTGCATCATGCAGGTTGCCTTGCCTATGTGATAGAACCGTCCCGTGTTGTCTTCCCCCTTGAATGCATGGAAGGCTGATAAAGCCTTTGCTCTTTCTGAACCTAGAGCTGTCTATATTGGCTGCACTAAGACCACTCCGGACGCCATTTCTCGGCAGAAGGTCATAGTGTGTTATGACCGACTCTGCATCAGGTGGGTTACTCTTTGAAATCAGCGCGGCATTGTGTATGAGCAGTGTATCCGCCTCTTCATGATTGTTGTTCTCGCTTTCAGCTCGCTGTTGCTCCTAGTTCGTCCTGTGGCAGATGCGATAATCAGCGTTGACGAGCCTTGGTTGTCCTCCAGTGTTTTTGCTGCAAGATACTCAGTCAGCAGGTCAGCCTTCGTTCTGAAAGCGGAAAGGAACCGGCTAATTGGGATTTGATTGATGTTGGTTTCATCTCTGATGGTCTGATAATGGATCAGATCCTTCCCTTGACTCTGTTTCTCCCTTGTGGTATTCTTCAGGAAATCAGCTTTGTATGTCTCCAACACCAGAATGATATAATCACACAGTATGGTATTGAAGCATTCATTGAGGTATTTGACTGTTACTACCAGACTAATGTCTCTGATAAGATCATTCTGGTGTATGAAACACACACACACACACACACGCACACACACACACACACACACACACACACACACACACACACACACACACACACACACACACACACACACACACACACACACACACACATACACACACATACATACTTACCCAGGCATACTTGTGGGCACCCGACTTGTGGGGTACTTGTGCTACTACAGGCTGAAGGAGTGCTACTACAAACTGTTTTTTCCACAAAATCTTTGCAACGAAAAAAGGCAACCTTCTGAGTGCATGGGAGGGTAGGGGTGTGTCTAGAAAGAAAAAAGTATCACTTATGGGGCACAGTCACAAGATTTTGTCACATAACTCTCTGAAGCTAAATTCGCCGATTTAAGGCTATTCCTAATTAGTGGGGTCTATGATTTATTCCCCACAAGGAAAAAATACCCCACAAGTATATAATTGTACCCACACGAGACCCCACAAGAATGCCGGCGTGAGAACACGCACACACACACACACACTTTTTTTTTTTTTTTTTTTTTTTTTATATTTTTTTTTAAAATGATTTTTATTCCTCCATATATAACATTTACATTTGAATATACATACTAAACAAAATATACATATACAATTATAATGAACGAAAATAGAAATGGTTATCTTACATACATACATAAACAAATACAAATCAACTGTATATTCAATTTCCTGACTTCATAAAATAAACATAATGGAGGTTTTGTAACTAAAAGTAAAAGGAACTAAAATATGCTCCTTTACCCCCCTCCCCCCTTTAGCCCAAGAAAAACCCCATCCCCATCCAACCACCGATCGCACCACAATCACACACATACCGCAGACACCCATTCCAGTATTCTGCTCGTTTTGATTTCAACCAAAAGAGTAATTAATTAACAATATAGAAAGCTGTCAACTAAAGAGGGTAGAAACCCAGAACCTTAATAATAATAAACGACTTCCCTATAATTCTAACAAAATTAAATTAATCATATTATACATGTATTTTATGGTGTTCCCACTTTTGTAAGTGAACTCCTAGTTTACCCTTTTTAATAGCCATTTTTTTTCTTCTTCTTCATAATCCAAAATAATTTTCTGTACTTTCCGTACAGAAGGAAGTACACCTTTTGTTCTAAAAGAATAAATAGTATATTTTAACAAAAAAATAATAGAGTTACAATACTTAACTCTATGCGATCTACCTGTCACACACACACACACACACACACACACACACACACACACACACACACATACACACACACACACACACACACACATATGTACACATACATTAACACATATACACCTTCAGCGATATCGCATTGCATTATTAAACTTTGCTAAAGCCACAAACAGACACAAATAGAGAGATGTGAGATAATAATCGAACGTGTCACAGAAAAGTATCCGCGCTGTAAAAACCCGTTCCCACACTTGTACTGCACTCATCATCATCATCATCTGGACAGGAGTGTAGGGTAGCCCTGTAGATCTCCCGGTCATAAACACGTTGATAGCATTCATTTTACTGTGCACAGCATGCATGGAAGTCAAACGATATCAAATCTTTTATTTAACCAAACAGTATCATGTAAACTATAATCAAGTTAATAGTAAATATATAATCCATTGCGGATATAGTATCGGAAATAATATCGCTAGTGATATTCGTTTGTCTCGCAATGTATGGTCAAACTAGGAATCTAAAAGATCATGACGTTTCGTATGCCGCTGCAATACTTGCATTATTTCATATTTGCAACAATATCAGGTTGGGCGCACCAGGTGGCCTACGATGTCGCGTTCAGTTGAGTGTAAAGAGATCTCCAGGGGATAAAAGCCAGGCGCGTAATAGCCAGCGGGTTGCGTTGGGTGAGCACGCATACCCCAAATTCAGAAAAGTCTACCTTTTAAAAGAGTGGTCTCGGTCCCAGGTCCGCTCCCCCCCCCCCCCCCCCCCCCCCCCCCAGCTAACACAGTTTAAACCAATGGTCTTTCTTGGTCTCTCGCCGTCACAGTTGTGTTGTTGTGCATAAAACGTAAACAGTGCAACCCACCCCCGAAAATAACGTGATTTTGCCCAAATATGACACGGTTTACCGTAGGAAGCTGATTTGCATAACTTCACATTTCGGGGAGTTAGGTGTTACCGAGTTTTCGTGACATTCAAAACAAGTAATAACATTGTTGGTTTACAAACTAATCGTAAACATTCGTCAGTTCTTTCAACCGAAGGAATAAGCTAGGACAATTATTGCAACATCCATACACCTACAGTGTAACCAACAATTATTTGGACACCCTGAAAAATAGGAAACTAACTATTTTGATAATTTTCAAACATGGTCTTATATTTTATCTTGATTTCAACAAAGCAGCATCTTATAAACACATACAATGAATTTTAGGCAGCTTTTTACCAAACATTTTCTTCAAAATTTGTTCTAGCATAATTTAAATTAAAGTGATTTGTTCAAGGTGTCCAAATAATTCTTGGGTACACTGTATATCGATTGTGTCCCACTTGATCGATTGAAATAAGCGTCCTTAACCATTTTGCCTCGCATGGACGGTAAATGACCTAATTAAGCCCCTGGACAATGTGTACCAGTCTTTTATAGTCTCACATTAAAATATATTTTTAAAAACTCAAAACTCAAAACTCTAGTGGATGTATCATTTATGCCATGGTAAATATCAGTCAAATCATAAAATAATAAATAGGGAAATTCATTGCCAAGCCCATTTTTTTTCTTTGAATATCATTTATATTCCGCCCCACCTGCCCAAGGTTAAAATTTTCATTTTTCTCTTCGTTAGAATGTTCTCGCAATATAATTGGTTGAATTCAGGTCACATGACATTCGTGGAAATGTACCATTGCATGATTTTGACGTCATTATCGTGCAATGGTACTTTCATGTAGTTCTATTCCACGATGTTGACGTCATAAACGTGCAATGGTACTTTCATGTAGTTGTTTTGTGCAAGCGCCAGCGCGCGTTAAGAAACTAGCGCACATAGCTTGCCAGAGCTGGGCCTGGGGCGGTTAAAGGGGCCCTGCAATCCAAATAAATTAGCCTTTTAAAAGTTGTCAACATAGTTTTATGTCACTATTCCAGTCAAATTATGTACAACAAATTACTGAATTGAGAAAAACATTACAATTTGTACCAGAATCACAGCATTTCACGACTTGATATGCCCCGCCCCTCAAAAAAGTGCCGTTCTCGGCGATAGAGGGCTTGGATTTGTGACGTCATTGCAGGAGATTGTAAGGCTTTGGTGTGCAATTGATGTGTATATAACGCACACTATTATTGCATCAAATGGTAATATAGAGCATTAAAACTGTAGAAATCGGAACTCTTGTATTCAGTATACATATTACATTGTATATGTAATCAAATGTGTTAATTTTAGGGCGTGCTTTGTTATAATTTCCATTTTTCGAGCAAATAATAACCTCTTTTGGTGAAAATCCAGTAGCAGACGAAAAACTGCCTAGGCTTATAAGAACATACCCTTTTGCGTTTTACGAGTGTGCTATCCTGCTAAAACGACAGCGCCCACTTGTACGAACGACTGGTAAACGCATCCAGCTTTCCGTGATTGAGATCGTACGGTGCGCCCAGCAAGTACTGAGCTAGCCGATGCGGTGGCCGCCCCGTGGGTATACTGTGCCATACAACAGTAGTTCGCTGCCCGAACCGCCTGCACATAGCTAGCTCAGCTCAGCCAATAGCTGCCGTTATCGCTCACTCAGCTGATAGCTGCCCTATGTAATATTAGATCAGACTAGATACAACAGCAGTGTTGGAGTCATACTTCTATGCATACATAACGTGTACTACGTGTACGGTCGATCGGGTTGTTATGCTGTGATCAGCTGTTTCTGAACAGCTGTTTTACATTGAATTATCTTCGCGTTCAAGTGGATTTGAGAGTTAGCAGCTCTAGCTCAGTGAAATTATTACAATGTCATCATCACGGTGTGTTGTTGCTGGTTAATTACACATACAACAATACGAACAATGAAGATGTGAGCCTTCACGAGCGACTAGTCATTTTAGACGAATGGACTTCAATCAAAGGTGAAGCTTACGAGAGATGACTGGCTCAGTGGAATCGCGATCTGGTGTTATCTGTAGACTGTACTTTCAGACGATGATTTTGAACTAGCTGGGCTTCATTTCATGCCATCAAATTGCCATCAACCAACTTGTAGGAAAGGCCTGTGAGAATTGCCGTTGAGAAACACAAAATGGGGGTAAGAATATGACAACAAGTTGTACTGAAATGAAAACAATATTAATTTAAACGTTCTGTCAACAGTAAAATGATCCAAATCAAAATCCAAAAGCAATGCCAAAGTTCTATTATTCACATAAGAACAACAATTATAGTCTTTCTTGAGGTGATAACTGATGTGATAATTGCAAGATTATGAGGCGTGACATTGCCATGACCATGTCAGATCATTGTCTTGCTTTTACATCAGTTATATCGCATGATAGCTTGTGTGATAATAATTATCAGGCTATAGTTTGATTGTTATATATATTAACCCATTGCTTACAGGAACCAAGTCAGCTTTGTACAGATGTGATTTCACAATCTCTTGTCTTGGGACACAAATTCATCTCACACATCACAGTAGCTTTACATGTATGTAAAACCAAAAATAATAAAATAAAAGATGTAGGTCAGTGTTGGTTTTATATTTCTTCCTTTTTACTGTGTGAACATTCAGGTACCAACGTTTGAGAACAAATTGGAGGCACATTTGCTGAAGGACATGATAAGCTGTATGGGGGAAGCAAACTTCGCTGGAGGCATTTTATGGAGTCCCAATCTGAAGGCATATATGGATACAAGGGCATGACAACAAGGTACATGTATGTCTAAATATAATTTCTTATGCCTGCGGTGACTTTGTTTTGAGTAATGCAAAATTGATTCAATCCATCAGATCGACCGTTTCCTAAAATCCAGAATAAAATTTGCATACACTGTTATGCAATCAAATTATTTGAATGTGACTAAATGCACAATTATTTATTTCACTTAGGCATTTTAAAGGAGATGCATCATGCATCATGTATGGTGGTCCCGTACATAATCTCTTATGTTAATATTATAATTTTCGATTTTACTGTTTTGAAAGATGCTTGTTATATCCATCAATATTATAAACTGTATTATTATGTAAATCAGTCTATAAGTTATACATGTTTATTTACAGTATTCAATTAACGTATTTCTTTCTGTATTTTTTGTATAATTTTGTATTATGTGATTATGTTGGAAATAAAATGAACCAAATCAAATCAAATCAAATCAAAGTGGGGCATAACACGACACCATACAACATATATATTTGGAAAAAAAAACAATAGAAAACATCTGGGGGCATTTTAAAAAAAACAAAGAAATAGGTAAGGTGTGCCCTCCCCCCCCCCCCCAAATAATTTTGCATGCCCCCCCCCCCCCCCAATCAGTCCGACCACGCTACGCCACTGCCTGAGACATTATGTTTGAATTGACTGTCCGGCCATCCTGTTCTTGTGGTCACCTTATCACAAAAATGAATTTATCATCATCATCGTCATCTTCGTCATCATCATCATCATCATAATCTTCTTCTTTGACATCATTATCATCTTCTCCTTTGTCATCATCACCATTATCTTCTTCGTAGTCATCATCATCATCATCGTCATCATCTTCTTTGTCATAGCCATCATCATCATCATCATCTTCTTCATCATAGTCATCGTCATCATTTATTATGATGAAATTCATATTTTTCTGCCGTAAACCATATGTGTGGATGTTGCGATGTGCTTATATATTATTTATTTTATTTAGTATAAAAACACTGCATGTGCAACTACTAGGCCCCTTTGTAGAAAGACTTGCAATGTAAAGTAAACAAATATGCTCATTTGAACCCTGTAGACGAGGATTGAGTTGACCAAGCCAAGAGAAAAGGTGATTCAAACAATAAGCATTGTTTTATGAAAATTTACAAAATTTACACCAAAGAAAACTTGTAAAATTGCGAACTTGAAATTTCTTCAGATGACCATGGTCTACATAATTAATTTATCTTCTTTTTTTCCTACTAATAGGGAATATCTCGGTCGTCCTAGCCAACGTCAAATTCGCAACCGACGATAGATGACAACTTCTACCAATGGCGTGAAGTTCAACCACAGGTGGTGGATGGTGACAGCAACCGGGAATCTCGGTCGTCATGTCCCACATCGATCTCCATGACGCGACGACTGACGTCAAGTTTAACAACCGGTGGTGAATGGTGACATCTCGGTCGTCATGTCCAATGTCGATGTCCATGACACGACGACTGACGTCAATATCTCGGTCGTCCTAGCCAACGTCAAGTTCGCAACCGACGATAGATGACAACTTCTTACCAATGGCGTGAAGTTCAACCACAGGTGGTGGATGTTGACAGCAACCGCGAATCTTGGTCGTCATGTCCAATGTCGATCTCCATGACGCGACGACTGACATCAAGTTCAACAACTGGTGGCAGATGGTGACAGCAACCGTGAATTTCGGTCGTCATGTCCTATGTCGAGTTTTTAAAAAAGACTGTGGGCAACTCAAAACACACAATAAGCTCTGCACTAAACTACATGTGAGAAGCTTGCTGCAAACTGAGCGCAACTAACTCCAGAATTTGCGGTCTGCATGCATCGGCGGGTCAGATGAACCTTGCATCCATATCCATGCTGCCCTATTTTCCAGATAGTCTATACTATAACACGCTGTGCATGTTACAGTGCATGATACTAACTCAAATATTATTTTTTTCAGTTTGACATTTTATAACAATGTTTATCAATATCTGATTTATTTGTGCCATTTTCTCGAATGGCTTTTTCAGAATGAGTAAAGCAATTTTGCAAGATAATCATAATTCATTACGTCTTTACTGATTGTTTATTTTGTTTCCATGGTTACTGTGGTTCTGGTTTATATCCTTATTTTTCTGATTTTCTGAAATGTGTTGAATAAGAATAACAAGTGAGAACATGATGATTGAAGTCATGGGCGTCGATACTTACGTAATACCCATTCATCAGGGGGGGATGGATGAATGAATCATCCCCCCCTGATCAATGGGTATCAATGACATATCGACGCCCGTGACTGAAGTTGTGCTTGGACTGCTTGGAGAGAAGATCATGATGCATGGTTGGCATATGAGTGGAATGTGCAGAATGACGGTGGTACAGTGGAACCTCGTTATAACGAGGTCCTTGGGACCATGAAAATTACCTTTTTATATCAGGTTTTGTCATTATATCAGGGTAAAAAAACAAAGAAATATAAAGGGCTGGGACCAGCAAAATGACCTTGTTATAACGAGGGTTTTGTTATCCGACCTCTTTATAACGAGGTTCCACTGTACAATAAAATGCCCACAGTGTTAGGGCATAGATATGGATGAAACAGGTCATTAGAACCTTGATTCATATTCTAAAATAATTCTAATCATCACAGGAAAACATTAATTTTTAATCTATAACCAACCATAGGTATAACCTGTATAATATGATATCATACCTTTTTAAAATGTTTTATGATAGGTCTTCATTATGTGTGAAATTTTCCATCATTGAAAGAAGTTAAAGTGGTCAAATAAAAAATATAAATTTACTTGAAAAGTCCAAAAGTGGATTTAGTGCCTTTTGGAATTAAAATCTTCATTTATACCCATCTTCTCTTCAATTCCTGTCAAAAGTATACATGCACACACATACACAAACAATTTAACATACTTATTTGTTTGAGGATGTTAGTAGACATGATTTCATGAATATTGATGGTTAGTTTTTTTCTAGTTCGACCACATCCCAAACTGATCCAAATTGCTAAATAATTGAAATTTGTGTTCAAAACAGGCTGCCAAAAAGAATAAAACTTGCAGATTTGTCTTATTTTCATAGAGACCCATCAGCATGCTGCATTGTTTTAAAATTGATCGGATATTTTTACTTTAATTCGAGACACTCATAAAAGTGTACCCATTCCCATCCCACATACTGTACACACATATCAAACTTTCACACATTGTTTTGCTGTAATGTGAGCAAATTATCTTTATTACCAAAAAATAAACAAAACATAGCAATCAGCTTTTTTTCAGTCTGAATTTCGTAAACAAACTACATGTAGTAGCCAAGTTAAAATTCACATGTAAGATAGTCATGAAAATGGATTATTATGGAATTTACTCACTCCATAAGTAAAATATTCCCAAAATAATCAGCAGATGGAATGTAAGTAAGATGTGACCATAATGGTATTCCTGTGCTGAAGGAGATTTGCAGAGAAATGTCACTTTGAAAATGTTATAAATAGTCTGTACAGCCTACAGGTTAGAAGTGCCAGTAGATGATCGTGATGCGAAGGATTCCTGAAGCCTGTATATGAGTCTGAAGGGAAGGTTGCCCTATCCATCGTTACGGCGCAGGATGGTAGTGGCACTCTCACCTGGCACCCCAGATAACCCCAACACCACCGTGCCATTTGCCTATAGGCAGCATGATTGTTTCTCCTGGGAAAAGAGCAATAGAAAGAGAAAAGAAAAGTTTGTGAGAAAAGGTATTACAAAAATCTAATTGTATGACCCATATGAGTGCTTATTAATCAGTTGTTATTAATACAATGTGTAATATACAGGGTCTTGTATGGTAGTTCTAAATGTCTTTATGTACACGGACTGTATCATAGGTGTACCCGGAGGTGGAGGAGGGGTGACCAAAAATTACTGTTTGGGGGGATTGAACCCCCCCTTTTCAACGTGCATATAATCTTGGTCTTGCCCCCACCCCCCCCCCCCCCCCCCCCACTAACAGAATTCTCAACCAATGGTCTTCGTGTCAAAAAGTTTTGAAGGTACTTCGTCTCAGCTTCAAAGATTTTCTACGAATACCCCTCCCCCCTCGCTAACAGAAATTTGGCTGACGAAATAACCCCCCCCCCCCCTTGAAAATATCCTGGGTACGCCACTGCACTGTACATATCAGGCATGGTTAAAAGTACATTTACAATCTTTAAAAAGTCCAACCTACTCATTAACTGATGCGTTCATCTTCGTATCCTTCCCGTAGATATTGTTGGCGGAACTGATAGCATGCAGTCTCCAGCACTGCATGCAAATTCCTAAAACCTGGGTGCTCTGTGATGCAGTCCAGGGTCTTCTCATAAGAGTTCACCTTCTCCACCACCTGCAGGATCTCCTTGCAACATGTGAACTCTTTCACCGTCGGTATGGCCGAGCAGCCTCCAGCATATGAACACCTGCAAATTGTAGAAATGTGCAAATTGATAGCTTATTTATACCTCTTCAGTACAGCAAATTATAGTCCATATACCGTATATTGCAGTAGTGTTTGAAGCTTGAGCAACAGAGCGAGCCTCTAAACATACTAAATGCTGCTTCAAAATACATTATCTTTATTATTTACAGTCCTATCATCATTTAGTACTTTATATCTTGTGTCTGTTGCAGCGTAGCTGTAGTGATCCCCTTGTAGTTGTAGGGGTGCATTGGCCTGTGCCCCGCCCCTATGCCGGGCCGACTGCGCTAGCTCAATAAGGCCATGCAACGGGCACAGGTAATTGAAATCAGTACAGTATCAAATCGCTCGGATCACCTATAGTATCCGATGAATTTTACACCGGGCCGAGATACACATTCTGTAATTAGCCACTGAATCTGACTTATAGTTATAGCCACTGAATCTGACCCATAGCCACTAATCTGACCTATAGCCACCATCCTAGGGTCAGGGTATAGGGTTAGGGTTAGGGTTAGGTTATGTTTTTGTTTTACTGATAGTATAGCAATGTGTATCTCGGCCCGATGTCAAACTAGTATCCGATTATGCCCATGGCCATGCTTATCAATTCTATCCAACGATCAGTACATTATCTGCTATTATAGATTACAAAATAAGCAGTTAATATCTTACGATAATATCATCATAAATTGTAAAATTGAAACTCACCAACTGTTGTTTCCAATCCTATTTTCCTGGTCGGCCTGCTGAGTGCTGGTAGTGACTGGTACTCGGAAGCTTTATCACGATCGCCGGTACGCGTATCCGCCGAGGCTACGGGTGCAGATTAGTACGGCTGTACACCCGCTGGTCAGAGTTGCAGCTGCATTGCCATCTTCCTCTTCCACCTCAAAATGTAACATTTCAGCATCTGATATATCACTCCCAATGTCATAGTCTTGCTCGTTATCACTGCCTGATAAATCACAGTTGAATTCATCTATTGGGAATTACATTTATTTGCTAAATTAAGCAATTTTCCTTGAGTACTTCAGCGAGAACATGTACTATAGTACACAAACGATGCGAGCTGCAAGAATGTAAACAACACAGGCTCCTGCAATGACGTCACAGACCTCACGTAATTTATGCAGACTCGAAGCTGCTCTTGGACAAATTTCACGGGTCGTTCCCGATAGAGATATTGGAGTCAGATTTTTTTATAATGCGTTTTTTTCGAAGAAAAACTCTTGTCATTATCGAATTCTGCGTGGAAAACTATGTTAGAGTGTTGAAAAGTCAAATTTTGCTCCTTTTTGACCGCAAAGGCCCTTTAAGTGTAAATTCCCCAAAATATAAAATGAAAATGATCTATTTAAGGTTACAAAGGTGTCATATAAAACAAATAGTGAATGTTTTTTTTTCCATTCGGTGAAAGATGGGGTTTCCCGTTCAATCTTTCACCTCATGCAAATATTCGTACCATTGCACTCATAAACATTCATTATTTGTATAATATTTTATTTCTATTTTGCTCTGTAATGGTTTCGCGTGAAAGGCGCTCATAAAAAGTCGGTTTGATATTATGTCTGGGACGGCCCTTGTCACCAGCCACCATCCATGAGGGTGTAAGCGCAAACAATCAGTTCTGTCACGTAGGCCTACAGGTACGTTGGAAATAAGTATGAGTATGGGCGTTTGTATAAACATTCAGTAAACCGGAAATACAAAGGATACATTAACAAATTACCTTGTAAATTAATATATCTTTTAAATATTACAAATAGAACAGTCAGCTAGAAAGCAAATTATGGGAAAATGCGAAAGGGAATGAAAAAAAGAAGACTACGGTGTAAAGTTCCGCACCAACGAATTGCCTCGTATTGATCTCACCGCCCTTCCAACTTTTCTCCGGCTGACCCTCCCCCGATCATCGATCGCATTGATGTCTACAATCGCATCCGGATACTGAACTCTTCCAAGGCTGTTCATCCATCTGACATCCCCATACGTCTCCTGAAAGAACATGCGTACGACCTATCGGAGCCCCTAACCATGCTATTCAACGCCTGCCTCCGACTGTACTGTTTCCCAACATGCTGGGAAAATCGCCTCTGTGTGTCCAATCCCAAAACCTCTCATGTAGTGACTTATGATCAACATCGTCCAATATCAATCACTCCTATACGGCTTTTCGAAGGATTTCTTGCAGACTGAATAATGGCGGACATAAAAAACAAGATAGACCCTCGGGCGGCTTTTCGAAGGATTTCTTGCAGACTGAATAATGGCGGACATAAAAAACAAGATAGACCCTCGACAATTTGGCAATCTTACAGGCAGTTCAGTCAATCATTATCTAGTCAGTCTCCTTGACGAAATCCATCGTGTCTTGGTAAGTCTGACTGTTACGCAAATCTGGTAACCACCGAATTTACATAAGCTCAACTTGGGAGTCCCACTGAGGTTTGACTGGATAGTTACCTCAAGAAGGCGAAGAGATGAGACCACAGGTAGTGGATCACGCCGTAGGAAGCTGATTTGCATAACTCACATTTCTTGGGGTTAGGTGTTACCGAGTTTTCGTGACATTCAAAACAAATAATACCATTGTTGGTTTGCAAGCTAATCGTAAACATTGACAGTTCTTTCAACCAAAGGAATAGGCTAGGACAATTATTGCAACATCCATGCACATATTTCGATTGTGTCCCACTTGATCGATTCAAAATTGAAGAGCTTTCTTCCAAAAGGCGCTATATCCACTTTTTCAACTTTCGAGGAAAAACAGGTTTCTTTGCCCAACTTTGTAGACGTGCCTATGGGAATATGAAAATGTAACTTTCTATATTTTGATTTTGAGAGTAATTTGTCGTAAAATGTTGACTCCTAGATAGCTACGTAGCCTATAAAATTTAAATATATTGTTAACTCAATTTTTTATGGAAAATGGATTTAGCGCCCTTTGAACTGAGCTCTAAGAGCGTCCACAACCATTTGGCCTCGCATGGACTGTAAAGGACAAATTAAGCCCCTGGACATTACTTACCCGTCTTTTATAGTCTCACATTAAAATATATAAAAACTAAAAACTAAAAACTCTAGTGGACGTATCATTTATGCCATGGTAAATATCAGTCAAATCAGACAATAATAAATAGGGAAATTCATTGCAAAGCCCATTTTATTTTCATGGAATATCATTTATATTCCGCCCACCTGCCAAGGTTAAAAATTTCATTTTCTCTTCGTATTATAACACCTTAGAATGTTCTCGCAATGTGATTGGTTGAAGTCAGGTCACATGACATTCGTGGAAATGTACCATAGCCACGATTTTGACGTCATTATCGTGCAATGGTACTTTCATATAGCTTTATAAAATGGGCTTCAGAATCTCTGCAATCTGATTGGTCAATTAGCGTGTACGATTTTGTACTGACTGCAAGCAGTAAATAGCCACACGTACGTACTGCAATAGCGAGTGCATAGCGTGGGCCGATTCCGACTACTGAAATGGCGACTACTCTTCGCTCTTCGTTCTTTCAAAACAAAAATCAAGCGCAAATTATGATACAGATGCGTGTTTCGCTATGTACATTATACCTGTCCGTCTAAGACACTGAAAATGTATTGGAGGGAACTGTAAGAATTTTGGCCGAATTTGTGCCAAATTATACATTTTTGGCGAAAATTTGGCGAAATTTTGGCCAAATCTTTCCCCAAATTTGGCTAAACTTTCCCTATAATGCCGCCATAGGTGACTCAATGCCATTTGAATAAAGACCATTTGGTATATTGACCCTATACACTATAAACAAATAATTGGGCAACATTTTACCCAAAATTTACCCAACATGAAGGTAATTATGTGTCCGACCAACTTTTGGGTAAACTTTGCCATTTTCATATTTTGCCATTTTAGGGCAAATTTAATGCCCATCTAACTACCCATCTCAAGATTACCCAACCATGTCACCCAACATAATTTGCCCAACTATTACCATTATATGGGGTATAAAGATGACGACTGGGTAAATCATTTACCCAACAAATTGACCAGGGATATTACTCAATTATTACCCACCTAGAAAATGGAAAAGCAAAAATTGGGCAAAACGGTTGGTAAATATTCATTACTTAATTTCATTGCCCAGAATAGACATTGCCATAGGCGCCGGAAGTGGGAGGGGGGGGGGGGGGGGGGCAGGGGGCGGCCGCCCCCCCCCCCCCCCCAATCAAAAAAGTGGGCCGCCCCCCAATCAAAAAGTGGGGGGGGGGGGGGGGCAAACGCGTTTTTGCCCCCCCCCCCAAACAAACAAAAAAGCCCCCGCCCCCGAAAAAAAAAATGTATAAGCCTTGTTAATTTTAATGTTAAAAAAATAATTTGTACATCCATTTTAAATTATCTCAGTTTGTTGTAACTTGCGTATGGTCTGGGTGAGTACTTTTTCTGTACCGGGCCCCGTAGTTTCCGTGTAGGCTGGCATTGCTCTGGCTGCTTGTGTGACGTTCACTAAATTGCACAATTTCAAGTATATAAATGCAAAATCGTCCCAGTGGAAGGGGGGATACCCCCTCCAAACCCTCCCCCTCTGGCTCTAACCCAGCCCTCGGTCGCTTCGCTCCCTCGGGACTCATTCTTAGTTGTAGGCTAACTTGTTGGATCATACGTAATGTGGCATATTATTAGTGTGTCAATTATTTTCTTTTCTTCGTGAAAATGTATTTAAAATTTCTGGTCGATCAAACCATAACACGCTTTCCCAGGTACATTTAATCTTAAGCCCGAATTTCCTATCTAGGTATGCACCAGATTGCACAATTTAAAATCCAAAAATGCAAAAGCTCCGTACCGTGGGAGGGGGACATCCCCTCTCACACCCTCCCCCCGCTCAGTCACTTCGCTCCTCATAATGTCTCACTCTCACCTCTGGCAGCCCTGTGAGTATGGTTGGGCATGAGACCCATCACAACAAAATTGTGAGCCCCCTTAGGTCTTTGCCCCCCCCCCCCCCCTCCCAATCCAAAACTGCTTCCGGCGCGCCTGGACATTGCCCATACATTTACCAAACCTCCTATTTTACCAACCTTTACCCAACTCTTACCCAGCATGAGGGTTCATATGTATCCAAGGCCACATTGGGCAAAACAAAAATGGGTACCAATATCAAAAGAAACAACTGGGCAATAATTATTAGGTGATAGCGTATAGCGTATCACCTATTGTTATGACTCAGCGGGTGCTTCCACAATCGCACAATACGTCACGATCATCTCTGGCTTTGTTTATATAATTCGTGTCATGTTACAAGGCTCGATCTCGATAAGATCTTGTTCATAACATATCAAATTATCATGCGACAACATTTGATAACGCTACCACGATCCGTCGTCATTTCCCGTGGTCATTCCGATCTCTATATAGACCGCAATTGTGGAAACACAAAATTATTCTTTTTATTTTTTCTTTTTCTTTCCACGTTTTTTGTGTGTCGTGTTTGTAAAATTTGGCTGGGGATATGATAATGAAACTTGGTGAATATTATAGACCTTGGTCCGAAATTGTGTACCTGGGTAATGATTATGACGTCACTACACTGTGACGTCATAGAGACGCCCTTTTGTGAAATATTTCAACAGCCCATATCTTTCTTACGTAATGGTATATTTTAACCAAATTTTGTATATGGAAAGCTAAGGCCAAGGGCTATACAAAAAATGTCGCAGCCAAGGTCGTACGGACAACGACGGACGCGTACGCGCGCGTCAAAGGGTAAAAATCCTTGAAAAATTCTCAAATCGACCCCGCGAACCAATTTTCCATACGTTTTAGGTCATTCCGAGCATTTCAAAATTTTGCGCGCGCGCTTTTTCACGCGTAGCGCGCACGGAACAAAAAAGTCGCGTTTTTTTTCTTGGAAACTGTTCCCAATACCACTTTTTATGATAAATTAAAACAGTTTCCAGATCTCCTCGACCAAAAATGCTCGAATGCGAGGGCGTAAAACCTTAAAATCCGCGAGTGCTGCTATGCGCAAAATATGTACAAAATATGCCCTTTTTTAATTGATAATAATTTTTAAAATCCGTGGTCAATTTTGTTAAAAGTATTTTTCCTTGCAGACTAATGAGTTGTAGATATGACGTCATGCATCCTTATTGCCAACCAAACATCATTACGTAATCATATGACCATGAGAAGTGAACATTAGCAGTTTTCAACGATTTTATCATTTGCGATTATGTATATATTTGTGTTTGGATTCCGATATCTCGGTCAATTCTGCTTGAATTTGTCCCAAGTTTTGATATCTTGTAGCTGGATGATTTTGAACAATTACTAGCTCTTTGTGACCGGAAATGTGCCGATGCGCGCGTGTTACACATGAAAATCCGCGCGTGCTGCCATATGTAAAATATGTGAAAATGTGGTAAAAACATGCCCTTTTTAATTGATCATAATTTTGAAAATCCATGTTCAGTGTTTTGGTTGTTATGTATTCGTGACAGAGTATGAGTTGTAGGTATGGTGTGATATTCAAAATTTGCCAATCGGACATCATGACGTCATCAAATTGCCATGAAAAGCGAAAATTTAATTTTGATTGATTTCATAAATTTTGTATTATGTTTGGAAGGTGTAGTTGTGTTTCTATTTCCTTCGATTCTGCTCGAATACGTCTACAATTTTGATATGTTGTAGCGGAGATCTGGAGGAAAAATAATATGTTCCTATTATTTTGCTCAAATAATGGCAACATTTGTTTTTTTCCTTTATTGCAATTTAGCATACAAATATTTCAAGATATTCCGAGTAAGCCGTTATATTTCTTTTGTTTCGTAACTTATGGTGTTTTTAATTAGATGTTTGAAAAACAGTAATTGGTTCTCAAAACAGGGGCACATCAAATTGGTGCATATAATGCGTTGCCAATTAACGTGACTAAGCCGCCCTCCCCAAAGTATGTGGCTTTGCCCCTATACTACGTCATACAATTTTATAAAACGCCCATCTCTTTTAGTAATGGTCAAAATAATCTCTCAACCCTAGCGTTTGTGTGTAGTAATCCCTATTAGTGCTGCAATAATGGGGAATAATTTTGACTCGTACTGTACGTGTATATAATGTACATATCACAAAACCCCTTTCTTCACATGCATGTCTGTTTTATACCATGGAGCCGCGGCGACCTCCTACTCCTAGAGATATACTACAGAATTTTTAGGAAGGTGTGTGTTGATCGAATTGTTGGAATATAGCCTAATATATCATGACGGAACATTCTATGTTACACGTGTTAATGATGGTGGCGATGATTATTGGATTATCTATTATGCTTCAGAATATCACGAAGTGGGGATCGAGTATACTGTGCATGTAAAGTGATTATTTCTAGGTAAGACAATATCATTTCTATCTTATGACTTGTATACATGCATTAACTAAAACTTGTGAAAGTTGATCTTTACTAATAATAATTATAAAGTACTAGTATATGATATTTGGTAGTATATTGAGAACAGTATATTGCCATGACCGTGAGTGAAATTAAAGGAGAGGGTCTTTAGTAAAAATGTAATATGGTATACTATTTGTCTCGATTATACATTGTTTTGTTGTTTTAGACATGCATACTGACTAAATTAATGCTTTCTTGATGGAAAATGCTATATGTATGTTATATGTAAGTAATGTACAGTTAATATATTTGTAGAAAAATATTAGGATTATATCACCAATGTTAAAGGGTACTACACGTTAATGATGTGTGGGAAAGAGTTGGCGTACGGAGTCGGTTTGATGAACACCAGACTTTGGGAAACGATGAGATTGATATTAAAGGGGCCCTAAAACCCAATTGCATGTTGACCTCTGTTCATCTGTATTAGTGTACACATTCAATATTTGTAAACGGTTTGACCCAAATATGTTTGTATATTTTAAAACATTTTATCATTTATTTTGTCTTCATGTTGCTAAGCCTCACCTCCTAAAAAACCCTCCAGAGCAAATTCTATTGTTGACCGGCAGTGACATCATTTGTCAATCACTGGTCAGCTACCATGAGATTAACAAAAGATGAAAGTACAAAAAGAACATCCACACAAAAGCATGCCCTGCATACCTCCATGCAATAGCTTAGACAGTGCTTTTTCTTCTGACATAGCAACAGCTATTGTAATTGAAGTTGTGTGAGTTGGTATTCTATTCAGCCGTGTGATGCTATTGTGATTAGGCTAATCACAATAGCATGGTAGCTGACCAGTGATTGACAAATGATGTCACTGCAGTCAACAATAGAATTTGCTCTGGAGGGTTTTTGTTAGGAGGTGGGGCTTAGCAACGTGAAGACAAATAAATGATAAAATGTTTAAAAATATACAAAACATATTTGGGTCAAACCGTTTACAAATATTGAATGTGTACACTAATACAGATGAACAGAGGTCAACATGCATTTGGGTTGCAGGGGCCCCTTATTACCCTTTCGATTTGGAAAGTATATTATTTATGTGTTGTATTATAGTGTCCTATAGACGTGAACAAAGACACTTGTGAAAGATTGGATATTGATGATTGATGCCCGAAGATAAGCTTTAGTTTCGATCGGTAGAATTCACGGGCGTATAGATCGGGGGAGGGGGGGGATGGGTAATTATTTGGAGGTGTTCGCAACAAATCTTTAGAGATAGACCTCTGAATGATTTTTCCTCATTAAGATTTCCTGCAAATAAAATCGTTTAAAACTTGTTGTGGAAAGGTTCAAAAGATACATTTTCAAATGGGTACGTATCACCTAATTCGTCTATGACGAAAATGACGAAAATGTCTAGTTTCCTTTTCTTTTTTTTACTCAGCTTGATGTACATTTTACTCAACATTGTATACAATCACAATGACTACCTATACCTATGCCTATTTTTCTATTCCTATTCGTATTTCGTATCCACCTACTTACACCTACATACACTAACATACAATTCGATCTCTATATATACCACACCTGCGGTATTATTAATCTGAAATGGTTAGTAGGTGCAAACTTTAATAACTAAGTAATTAACTTCTAAATGATGTTACTTACATTATGTATAGTAATTGTTACATATAAGTATATAACTTATTTACAACAACAAGAAATAACCAAAACAAAATCTATATAAATAATCAAAACAAAGGAGTTGAAATTTTACCTTGTACTACTTTATAATCGATCATGAATCTTACAAAAAGAATTACCCAGTTGTTGCGTAAAATTTGCCCAACATCGAATCATATAACCACATTTACCCATCTGTGGTTTACCTTTATTTTGGGTAATTACATAAATGATTGAGTAAAATCCACCAACTAATGGGCAAAACATTGCCTATCTTTACCTAACGTCATGTGTTATACTTGGTTATTTCGACGAGGATGTATCCTATTTTCTCAGCGTCTCTCCAATATTGATTAAAATATAAGAGAACACCATGTTGGGTAAATGCAGTAGCAACCAGTTGGGATAATCTTACAAATTTCTCCCATGTTGTCATAGTTTACCCAATTTAAGTACCCTATTTCACTTTGCTCAGTGATTTTTCACATTATTGGGTAACACAATATTGATCATGTGTTAGGCGAATGCATGTAGCAAAAGAGTTGGGACAAATTTGTCAAATTTTTACCCAGTTTTCATAGTTTATCCAATTTAGATACCCCTTTTCACTTTACTCAGTGATTTTCACATAATGGGTAAACCAATATTTACCCTGTGTTGGGCATGTCATGTAGCAAAAGAGTGGGAAATTTTTGCCCAACTTCTTACCCAATCCTCATTTACCCAGTACAGTTTGCCCAGTATTTCTCGCAGTATATTTGTATAGTATATCCATAATTTGGTCAGTGTGCAATTTTGTCCAAGAAATAGTAAATTTGACGATTTTTCTAAATATCGGTCTGACTCATAAGTCATAACTAGATGC
>JBAMJV010010123.1:0-27533 GCA_037951105.1 Echinarachnius parma
TCTCTTGTTTATTAGAATAATTCTAAAGACGTGTCACGAGTGTCATGCGCGAATTTTGACAAATATTGATTTGCAGCTGAACAGTGCTAAACGCAAGCGAAACATTCACTACGCATTACGCCAGAAGTTGCGGCGTTCTTAGTCTGCGCGTGGCCGTTAACGGCGTTGTATGTGCATGCATGTGAAAGTGAGTGAGTGAGTGATCAGTGATATAATAGAGGGAGTTAATAAAACAATGATTGAATTAAAATATTTTATAATTATAGTGAATAAATCGGGTCAATCTATCAATCAATCATTTAATCTAACAATCAATCAACCAATCAATGAGTGAGTGATCAGTAATATAATAGAGTGAGTAATAAACAATGATTGAATTGAATAATTTATAATTATGGTGAATGAATCGGGTCAATCTACCAATCAATCATTCAATCTAACAATCAATCAATCAATCAATCAATCAATCAATCAATCAACCATCAATCTCAATCAATCAATCATTCAATCAATCAATCAATCAATCAATCAATCAATCAATCAATCAATCAATCAATCAATCAATCAATCAATCAATCAATCAATTAATCAATCAACCAATCAATCAATCAAACAATCAACCAATCAACCAATCAATTAATTAAATTTAATTATTTGACACACGGAGCTAGCTACTTGACTTGGTACTACCGAAGTAGTTGGTACGGTAGGACTTGTTCTCGGTAGATTACCTTCCGAAACATTTATTTTATTTGTTTATATTTGTTTATTAAATTATTATATTATAGTTCGACCGTGCTTGCCTTGCTTCGCCTGGGCATAGGCCCAGTAGGCAGTAGGCCTAGACCTAGTCAGAAATAAACTGGACTAATTAGTAGAACTATTCAAGTAGTCTAGTCTAGACCGTAATTGTATATTGTTAGCGTCAAGTCAGTGCAGTGCAAGTGGAATAAACAGAGACAAATTGTTGCTTTATGGCTGCCTAGTCTGATTTTTGCATGTCTAGACTAGCCTAGTGTCTAAAGTTTAAACATTAGTCTAAGACTAAGTGAAGTCTTAGGCTTAGTTTTAGCATAGCCCTAGGCTAGGCTAAGTACGGATTTAGCCCTTAAAGGGCATCAAGCGTGGGGATGCTACACAGCGGGTCGCCATTTGAACTGGGCCAGTTGCGCGCACCGCATGACACTGAGCTAACGTGCATCACGCACCGTGCGCAACGTGTACTTAAGATGGCGCCGCGCATCTGATTTGACGAATCTGAAGTACCTTTAATTAATAGGCTAGCATGCCGGCCCCGCGGCTAAGATTATGATAAATTGCTATAGCCTTATAATCTAAAGACTTAGCTTAGCCTTAGGCTTACCCAGGGGCCAAGAGTATGCTATGCTTAACTTAAGACATATCTAGGCCTGTCTTGACATGGTTGGTGCCGGGGGGGGGGGGGGGGGGTGGGAGGTCTGAAAGGGGGGTATCATGCGTGACTAAGGACTTGCCAAAAGCACCCTAAACAAGTATTTTCGTGGTGCAAAAAGTACACCCTAAGTAAGTATGATTATCGGTAATTTGCTACCCTAAGTAAGTAATTCAATTTTTTTGTAAACCCTTAGCAAGTTATAACTATTTTTGATTACCTTAAGCAAGTTATCACTTTTTGTAAACCCCTAAGCAAGTTTTAACTATTTTGATACCCTAAGCAAGTAATCAATTTTTTGTAAACCCCTAAGCAAGTTATAACTATTTTGATACCCTAAGCAAGTAATCAATTTTTTGTAAACCCCTAAGCAAGTTATGACTATGTTGTTAACCTAGGCAAGTAATAGGCTATTTTGCTTTCCTTGCATGAGGCTCTTGATCAAGCATAATGTAAATAAGTTGTTTTTCCAACCTATGAGCACGATCCAGGAGCACGATATGGAACGCGAACGTGTGCGATGTTTTGGACCGGGATTTGGTGGATATTTCAGCTCAAACCGGTGACTAAAACTTGTTCTAGTGTTGAATGAACCCTAAGTACGTAAGCTGAACTTGTAAGACCCTAAATGCGTAACTCATCAGTTTAAAAAAGATACCCTTTTTCCTATTTTTTTTTATGTTGAGACCCTATTCAAGATACGTACGTAACTTGCCTGATCGTAAAAAACACCCTTTTACTCGAATTCTTGGTCACGCATGATACCCCCCTTTCTTATGAGGACAGACCCTCCGGGGTCATAACCAGGATCGAAACACTGGGACAAATCCAGGGGCTGTCTTTGCGAACGTGTGCGATGATTTGGACCGGGATTTGGTGGTCAAACCGGTGACTAAAACTTGTTCTAGTGTTGAATGAACCCTAAGCAAGTAAGCTGAATTTTTGAGGACCCTAAATGAGTAACTCATCAGCCTAAAAAAGATACCCTTTTTCCTGATTTTGGTGATTTTGAAACCCTATTCAAGATACTCGAGTAACTTGCCTGATCGTAAAATACCACCCCTTTTTACTCGAATTCTTGGTCACGCATGATACCCCCCCTTTCTATGAGGACAGACCCCCCCCCCCCCCCCCCCCCCCCCCCGCGGGGGTTGGTGTACTAACTAGTTCTCCTAGCCCTAGGACTAGTCTAGAACTAGTAGACTAGGCTACTACATCTACTAGATAGTACTAGAAAAAGATAAGTAAGTACAAAATATTGATAGTATTAACTTCTGCTAGTGCTAGTTCTGGCCAATTAACAAGTCGAGTTAAACATGTACTAATAAAATAACTGTAACCGTATTTCGCACTGCGCCTGGTTAGGTTACTAATAAAATAGGTTGGGTTTTACATATTATTAATTATTAATATTATGATTTACAAGTTACAGTTACACAGAAAAGGATGGACACAGCACAGGACAGGTCTATGTCAGAGGGCTACATCTTTTTTCAGCAAGCTGGTGGTGGTATTAACTATGATTGGAGGTCTGTGTAAAACTATAAAAATCCCACTTGGTCTTGGATAAAGTACATTGTAAATAATGAAGACGAAGGCCGAATTAGCGAAGGCGAAGCGAAGTACTGTCGATGTTTCAAGGCAGCTCAGCTCAGAGCTATAGCTATAGCTGCATTGAATTGTGCATAGCATTAATCACGTTGTTTTGTTTACGTTAGTTTTGCGTATATAAAGTAATTACCATAATGACCTAATTATTACCATAAATTAGACTCAAGATCAGACTCGTATCACTAAGGGCTTACAAAAATAATTTAACCTCAATATGTTTGATTTTTGTTTTACTACATATTCAAGAAGAGGGTAAATCTAGGTACTTTATAGACCGTGTGTTATCGATATTTGCAAACACAAGTATTCAATTCATGTTCTAAATT
Source organism: Echinarachnius parma (assembly GCA_037951105.1). Taxonomy (NCBI): domain Eukaryota; kingdom Metazoa; phylum Echinodermata; class Echinoidea; order Clypeasteroida; family Echinarachniidae; genus Echinarachnius; species Echinarachnius parma. The sequence goes on from JBAMJV010010123.1 coordinate 3,349, forward strand.
AAGATCGACCTAGCCTACGTTATGATTAATTCATTGATTTGACGTTCACACAAATCATTGGCTTCGGAGAAGAGGGGGGGGGGTGGGGGGGGGGGGGGTTGTGGCGGTCACTTAACAAATGAACGAGGGTCAACTTGATAACATTATTAATGATACATTTTTAAATATACCACAATTTCTTCCGTATATATACTACTACTTTAGAACTATACTACTTCTTCTTGTACTAATGGAAAGAAAAAAACATTCTAACTTTTCAGTTATTTTGTGTATAGCATCACTTTGTTTAATTGCCTAATTGTTTTTATTTATTTATCTTCGTACTTGGTTTATTTTAGTTGGATCATCAAAACCGAGCTGACTAGACTCAAAACAATTGGTTCATTAATCGTTTCTATTTCTAATCAATTATGAATTCATCGTATAGCCTACATACTTCTGCACTATCACTGCACTAACCACCGAACTTGAAATCACCATTTCTTAAATCCCTAGGGGCTAGTGTTAGTGAATGGGAAATTTGTACGCCAAATCTTTAACACCAGCCATGAAGCTTAGTTCAAGCAGACGACATTTCCATAAAATTACAACACCAGCCACCGGAAGTTGCAAAATTTCAGAGGTTAACTCCCTAACACTGCAAGAGTTCAAGTTCGGTGTTTAGGCCGTGTTGTTAGTGTTTATTAAACACTAACACCAGCGTTAAACACCGAACTTGAAATCACTCATTGCCTTTATCAATGTCGATGGATTTTTATGTCAACATTTACAAGCGATTTTATGAAATATTGAAGAGATTTTCACTTATTTTGCGTGAGAAAATCGCAATCGCGATATGATGAGTGATATTAAACAACTTACTAATATACAGGCAGGCCAAAGGGGTTTGGTGCTTCGAAGAGCGTACCGATTTCTGAACATATGTGCCATTTAGAGGGAATGTAAAGTCCAAATAATTTATATGACTCTGCCGGGGTCTTCCCGGGACAAAAGGCTACTTTGCGCCTCCAAAATATGCCCCTGGGAAATGCCCGATGCTTCTATTTTGTGCGAATGTACCGGGTTAAACAAAAGAAAAAAACACGTGCATCTTGCATTCTTCAGAAAATTTTACTTCGGCTGTTTTGAAAGACGAAATACACGTTTAACGCATTCAAGATACTACCCCAAACCTCTTGCAAGTTAACAAGTTATTCTACATGTACTTCACATTGATACAAAACACACGCACGCATAAAAGGGAACAAAAACAAATATTTTTTCCAGATTTAACCACCATGACCAACGGATTTTTGTATATACATTTAACGAGCGAAAATACGTGTTTGCACTTTTCTATTAATAACATGAATCTAAATCCGCATGTTAAGTCTGACGGGCAAGTTTTTTCAAATGTTATCATTAATATTACGATGTGATTAAAAATGGGCAAGAAAATGGGATTCCAACGGGATTCGAACCCGAGACCTCCGGATTGCTAGACCGGTGCTTTTACCGACTGCGCTATAGAAAACCCTATGACGGCATTCGTCCCAGAAAACCCTTAATTTTCATTGCTTAATCTTTTCATTGCCCTTAATTTTTAAATTAGTTTCACAGTGTATGACCCCAATGTTAAATTGTGAACACACTGTGGGGGAACTATCGCCACAGTGTGAAATTGCCTGCATTCACAGTGTGTAAAAGGGTGCGCCACACTGTGTACCTCAGCAATTTCACAGTAGGTTCACAGTGTGTTCACAGTGTGCCCACAGTGTGAGTTGGCTTTCACACTGTGAAAACGCTTCGAATTTAACATTGTGGTCACGGCTGTGAACACAGTGTGTTCACATTGTGGTCCACACTGTAAACCACAGTGTGCTCATACTGTGGATGAGTTTGTTATTCCGGCTGCGAAGGACTGCTATTCATAATGAAGAGGAAGGTCGCTATTCATAAACATGTAGAAGTGACGCTATTCATAATTCATGTTGAGGGTCACTACTCATAACGATCGCTATTCATAGACATGAGGAAGGGGCGCTATTCATAATATTAATTTAGGGAGGTCACTGCCTCATAATGGTCGCTATTCTTAATACAAATCAGGGTCACTATTCATAATTTAATAAAGGATCGCTATTCATAATCATAAGAAGGGTCGCTGGTCATAATGTAAGACATGTAAGAAGAGGGTCGCTATTCATAAGACGCAATCAGTGTTGCTATTCATCAAATGGTAATAAGCGACTCTCTTATTAAAATATTATAGCATCCCTCTTCTTACAATTATGATAATAGCGACCCTCTTCTTATATCATGAATAACGACCCTCATTTCGTATTATGAATAACGACCATGTTAATTCATTATGAGTAGTTACTCTTAATGTGAATTAAGAATAGCTCCCCCTTCAGCTTCAATGAAATGATGAATAGGCAGAACCATTGCATACTCCAAGCAGACCCGACAAGCTTACACAATTGCTTGTCTCAATTACGTCAGCCTCAGGCAGCAAAAATTGTTCATTATTACTTATTGCAGCTTTTTTATTTTCTGTCTGCAATGTCTCTAAGGCATAGTCCTCCATCATGATGTTAAACAGCTTGTAGCGCATGTGTACTCTTTCTCAACATTATCATACTTATTTATTTTTCGCATAATCCTTTCCACCAACATATATGTCATAGCCTAGATGCCGTGCTTCCAGCAGATCCAGCAGCAGCTGACGGATTACTCTGAAAAAGAATTGCAAAAGAAAAGAATCCTAATACATACAATATTAGCTAAGGAAATTGTTCTTCACTTCTAAGATACAAAACACTCTCATCGGTTAAACTTCAAAGAATACCGGCCGAGCCGCCTTCAGCACTAACTGAACTTCAAAACGTATTATAATGTGACGGACACCCCAGGAAAAAACATTTTACTTCGACATGTACGAAGACTGTGCTATGGATCCACCACAGTGAACACATTTATATTATTTAAATTCAACCAGAGTGGAAAACTAACGAGCACTAAAGTGGATTTTAAGGGCTAACCACAACTTTGTAGCATGTACGTAGCCGTAATTATCGGTGCCATAATTATCTAACTTTAGTCCAGGCACAACATGAATATAATACTACCTGGTGATTTGTTAAACCATTTAAGAGGTCAAGTGCTCCTTGGTCTTGGAGAACAAAATACAGACGATCTGCATTGATAATAAGGAGTTACTACTACACTAAGGTACTTACAAATAGTGTGAACTGGTTCGAATAGACACTAAAACAACTTGGACTAAAGTTGTGCCAATCTGAGAATTCGGGGTCTTGGGAGATCATATTATTGTTAAATACTTTTTCAATTTGGTCTATGCTACTGGCGAGATCTGTAAGTGATTCCTTTTGTTTATGGGGTGATCTGTTCATTAATTACCCCTTGAACAATAGGCTTATGCCCGAAAGGGTGGGTAACGTCCGTGGCGTGGCGTCGCGTGGCGTCGCGTTGACTGGAACGCCGACCATTCGTTCAAAGCCCCCCCCCCCCGGTTTTGCCGAAAGGGTGCGTTGGAAGCACTGATTTCCCATTGACCAACAAATTCATGGTGATAGGCATATCGCAGCAAATGCTTAACAAATTTAATTGATTTTGGTATTTGGACATTATTTGGTATGCTCTTTATTCGGTAAAATAATGAAGTTCAAATTGAACATTAAAAAAAATAGATGTGTATGACGTCATATCTTGTGTACTCAATTTGCTCCATCGAAGCATTGGAATAGTTCACCTTCGGATTGAATCTGTGTAATCGAAACTTGAATTGACACAAACCTGAATGATGGTGATCAGACCAGTGGTGTACCCAGGATTTTGTTCAGGGGGGGGGGGGGGGGGGAGGTATGTCGTCTGACAAATTTCTGTAAGCAGGGGGGGGGGAGAGTGACCGTATACATTTGTTGTTCGATGTCGAGACCAGGACCAGTAACAAATTTTCGAGGCAGAGACTAAGACATTTTCCTAGAATCCTTTAAGCGGGAGGAGGGGGGGGGGGGGGGGGGGGGGGGGGAGGGATGGTGTGGTGTCCGTTGAAATTGTTCGTAACCGAGACCAACAATGTTCAATATTTTATAGGCTGAAACCAGGGTTCTTCGCAATTTTACGAGATCGAGACCATTGGTAATGATGGTCGAGGCCGCTTAAATGTGGTCTCGAAACCAGCTACAAGTTGTAAAGAAGGGGTTCAAACCCCCAAAATAGTAATTCTTTGATCAAAGTGGGGAGGGGGGGGGGGGTTGAACCCCCCAAATCCCCTCCCCTGGGTACGCCTTTGGATCAGACTCAAATTAATTAACTATTACCTATATAAGGTATAACTATTCCAAGTCTTAGATGTAGACTCTTTAGTAAATGTGTATTTTGATCAAATAGGCCTTTCAAAGGTTTTATATACTTTCAGGGACACAATCAAACACACATGACTCGCAACTGAGCTTTATTATAATACTACGTTAACAAGGCGGTTGTACGAACCCATTTCCTGGAATGCGCAGAACGCGGTAAACTAGAGCGTGGGAATCGGACATCATATATATTTTACAAACGCAATAATAATGCTTCATATATAATAGTACAACATCCGAAGCACGCACGCCTTACGCATTGGTTAACAAAAAAAAAACATGTGCTATAAAATCCCATCTTCTGGAAAAGTCGGTCTCTCATAGGATAACACGTGTTTCTTCGCGGTGGCGAAACGAAAACTCAGAGATCTAAATGGCGCAATTTACTGACGCGTCTTTGATGTGCACATCGTTGTACGCATTATAACTTTTAGCCTCTCTAAACGCGTACATTCGGAATAATCCCCCCCCCCCCGTATGTGCCATTTGGTAGCGTTATCTGAGCTGACGCGCCTGAACGTTCCCAACACACCCTTTCGGCAAAACCGGGGGGCTTTGGACGAATGGTCGCGTTCCATTCAACGCGACGCGACGCGACGCGACGCAACGCGACGCTACCCACCCTTTCGGCATAAGCCTGAACAATACGTATTACGTAAGTATCTACGCTCGTTCTCTAAACATGTATAATTTATTCTAGTGTGATACCTTTGACGATTTTGTGTTGACATCCACTGATCCCACTTGCTTTGTCTTGGCATTGGCTTTCGTATCAGAAGGCCTACAGGTGATAAACATATTGGCAGTCCTTTTTCTTCTGATTACTTCATCCCCGATGTTGCGCCGCAAAGCAGCCAGTAGTCTTATAAATGCAGGTTGGACCACAAGTTCATAACTCTGCCACACAAACAATAAATTGAAGCTTACGAATAAGTAGACCAAACAACACATTTCAGTTACTAAGGCAAACATGGCAAAGGACCTTAGTGATGTGTTAAATAATGTAATATAAATATTTGGTCCGTTATGATCGGATCTATATGTAAATTTAAATAAATGTGTACTGTCTTGGTTGAAGTGAGAGTTTATTTCATGAATATTGTACATTGATAAACTAAGCAAAAATACAAATCTCTGTGCTTTGCCGTTTTATCTGCAATAATCATAAAAGCATCAACTCTGTGCAAGAGCCAACGTAATGCATAGTACCTCAATCGCTGGGATCTCTCCTGGTTCAATTGGACCATTTGGTGCTATCGCCTTACGATAAGCTGGCTCGTTTTCTCCATCCCTGCCAGTTTCTGAAAGTATTTCATCTATCAGTTCCTCTGCCATATCTGGATTTGACTGCTCAACACAGTTTACAATTTCAGCAACATACCCCACAAAGGCGTCAGGCACTGAAGGTTGAATGGTGTTGTAGAGGGCTTCCTGAAATATTACAACAAGCACATACGTTTACACGTCACCACTGCTTAAAAAGATAGTTGAGTTTTGGTCAAACTGAATTTTAGTAACCAAAACCTGCTCCATTGCATTACAAACTAATAGTTATAACCACCATGCTCGAAAGGTATACACAATTACAAATGACTAAGTAAAAAGCCTGCTATCATTGAAAAAAGCCGGTACAACTAAAGAGGGCGCTCTCTAAAAACTCATTGGTTTCAACCATTTTTTCATGCAAAATTGTGCATGTGATGTTTTGTTAAAGTAATGATTAAATAGAGATATAATCACTATTTAAAAACGTCTTTTGAAATTCTGTTAAAGAAGTGTTTACGCATTTTATGTATTTTCTTAAGAGTCAAGATATCGCCTGGTTAGACGATATATAAATGAAATATTTTGAAATCAAATTGTGCAACTATGAAAGCATTTGAAAGGCAATGACTTTCATTTCACATGTTTAATTCAATGAACTTTCAAATGGAATTGAAACCAACCAAAACCCTTGCATTTTTTTTTCTCGGGAAGTACCAATTCTCAAGTGTACCTTTAAAGGAATAGTTGAGTTCTGGTATAGAGGGCGCTGCACGAATTTTTGTTTGTGCGTGAGGTAATGAAAAACTGAGTGTCAAGTGTGAAAGAGCATACAATTCTAATGACAGAATAAATTGTATTTGGTCAAAATCGATTCACAGACGCCTGAAATATCCCTACAAAATCCATTTGTAATTATAGTGGGGCCCCACAATAATTCAATTTGTTTAACCAGCCGTTGAAAGAAAAATTGCTTCCACTTTACAACAATTTACAAAAGATGTTTTTAAATAGTTGTTGATGACCTCTCTATTTAATCATTATTTTAACAAAACATCACATGCAAATTGTTTTACTTAAAATGGTGCAACAAATGTGTGTTCAGAGAGAGCCTTGTTGAGTTTGAACGGCTCTTTTTTGAATGAAAACAGGTTTTTTAACTTAGCCGTTTGTAAACGTTTAACCCTTCTAAGCATGGTAGAAGTATAACTATTAGTTACCTCCGCCAACGAAGTTGGAAGGAGGTTATGTTTCTCGTACGTTTCTAATTCTGTTGTTGTGTTTGAATTCTTTTGTTTCTCTTTGTGTGTTTGTGTGTTCGCGCGTGCTTCGGATGTTGTACGCTGTATCGATATATAAAGCTTTATGAAGGGCCTATTTGCTCAAAATACAAATTTGCTAAATAGTCTCAATTTAAGACTAGGAATAGTTTACATTCGGATTCTATTAATTTGAGCCTGATCATCATCGTTCAGATTTGTGTCATTTCAAGTTTTGATCACACTCGACTTAATGAAATTGGAAGATAAACTATTAAAATTCTTAAAAGGAGACTCGTTAGTAAATTTGTATTGTGAGTAAATACGCCCTTCATATAGCGATTATTACGTCCGAAGCGTGCACGCCTTACAGCGCGCTCTAAAATCCCATCGCAAAGAAAATCGGTCTCTCATAGAATAACACGTGTTTCGTCGCGGCGGCGAGCGAGGCGGCAATCGCGAAGACTCAGGGATCGAATAGCGCAATATACGGACACGTCGGAATAGTCATGCACTAGACTTCAAGAGCAAGCTTCCTGCGCGATTTCTTGTCGGTAGATGGCATCAGGTAGGTACATCACTGATTAACCGAGATCGGTGAGCTAATTTATTTTTTTCGTGATTTTATGTTCTGCCAGTAACTGAATTCTCGTAATCTGGTAGGTAATTCACAGATTGGTCTGGATGACGGTGTTCTTCACACATGTCATAGACACACCATAGACATACCGGCATTGGCAATGGTTCATACAGTGAGATTGCTATGATTGACGACATGTTGAAGCCTTTCATGGACCGTTCTTTTTTATTTGGTACATTTATGTTTATTTTTATGAATTTAAATGAACAAATTAACGAACTTAAACTACATGTACTACAGTATGCTTTAATACCAAATATGCTGTTCTGAATGTTCAATTGAGCTGTTCAGTAGCATTTTAGCTCCTTTTCTCTGGAAAAATGAGTGGTCGGCTAAATGTCATAAAAAGACAGTATTAAATGAAAGCACATCTACAAGATAAGCTTCGGCTACTTATAAGGGAAATATGGCGCTTTTTTCACGTCCCAGACACTCACTAACCATCGTACTATCAAACAGCATACTCGACGGTCCAAAACACATCCCCAAACCGCACCAAAGTCAAAGCAAAGATACGAAAACGGGAGGCCAATGTGCACATGTGAGTTAACGAAAGTCTACGACGCGAACATTTTTATTCTCCACTTAGTCTCGATCAAGGCGCACGCAGGCGCGTCACACCTCCTTCCTTAAGAAGGAAGTTATACAATAACTTTCTTTTTAAAATGCATGAGCATGATAACTTTTCATGCGGGTAAATGCATAGATTACTTAAAACATGGAGAATCTAAACATCCTTGTCTTGTGCACGTAACATAATCAAAACAATAACTATAAAGCATGTCTTTGCTATATGTTCCTTCACATTTTTGTCTTCAAACAACTCGTACATCTTTTAAAACTGTGTAATTAATAAAATATCTGGCGACCATTCTTCTGGTTCTAACTTCTATTGCAACAATCAAAGAACAAAAATAAGGCCGTTATCTTATCGATTCATGTACCCTTTTCTCTTTCAACAAGTACAAGTGAAAGAAACTAAAAACGATATCTCTTAACGCGTTCAATTGACCATATCACAGATTAACATTATAAAAACATGCGTGATAACACTAAAGTCAACAATATTCATTTTTCACATAAGTTTAGCTCAAAATTCCTTTTTCAAGAAGCTAAAAATGAATATAACGGTATCACATGTATCACATCTCATGAAATCTTTCTTTTCAGATTCCAAACATCAATTATTATGCTTTGTTTTACTTTGTTTGACTACAACAATCCTTGTCGCTTTAAACATAAGAATCAATAATCTACTTTCACAAGTAACAAGAATTAAAAACAGTTTTGCAAGCATAAATTGCTGTATACAAGGTTATGTGTGACATGTGTCTTCATGTGTGTCAAAAATAGTATAAATACAAATACTATTTGCCAATAACATACATGTAATTGCAGTTCCATAAACAAAGAAAACCCTTCATATCGTGTGTAGTACAAATTAAGCATTTTTAACCGGTTAACTAGCAAAGTTCTGTGTCAAGATAATTACAAAATTGTAACAAAATTACAAAACGACAAAATGCTCTTGCATACTTAAATGACATATTCCATTTAAAAAAAGTTATTAATGACTCATCCTATTTTTGAGTGGTGTCTCAATTCCAAAAGTGAAATTTTCTATACAAGTGTATCTCAAATCTTTTCTAACACAATTACTACTCATTTTCTTTCTTACCATTTGTATAAAACTGTAGCATACACATTATCAAGTACATAATTACCAAAAACAATAATTCCTGGAATTACCTGAAATCAAAACAACAGTAAATGTACATGTGAAAATGATACAACTCTATCACATACATGATACAATAACATTGACAAGCCCCCATTACAATTTTTTTTCCACGAAAACATGAAAAAGAAATGATTCAGATATCCAGTCACTATAATCATTCAAGTTTCTGTCTACTTGAAATGTGTCCAATTGAATGAGTTTTCAAAAATGTTTGTACTGGTCATGTATCACTCTTTAGCGTCCGTTCAGCTACTTCAATATATTGTCAATGACCAGTAACAATACTGCGCAGATGCCTAAGTATTCTGTCTTTTAACCGCGAGATAACGCATCTGCAAGAATATTGTCTTTCCCACGGATATGTTCAATACGCAAGTCGTGTTCTTGCAGGATCAGTGCCCACCTCATGAGACGATTGTTCTTGTTTTTCATCTTTGACAAGAACAGGAGTGGGTTGTGGGCCGTTTTCACCGTCAGCGGGCACGCGTGTCCATGTAGACGTCGAAGTGCTGTAACGCGAGGATGAGCGCGAGAGTCTCCTTCTCGATTGTAGAGGACCTGTCCTGATGCTTGTTGAACATCTTCAGCATGTAGCACACAGGTCTCTCTACTCCAGCATCATCTTCCTGAAGCAGCACACCACCGGCACCGATGTAGCTTGTGTCCACCACCAGGATGAATGGACGATGGAAGTCTGGCGCTGACAAGACTGGAGCAGTAGCAAGGGTAGCCTTTAGCAGTTCAAATGCTACTTGACAATCGGCGGTCCAGTCGTATGGCACATCTTTCCGCAGGAGATTGGTGAGCGGTGCAGCTACGTTGTCAAAGTTTTTGCAGAACTTTCTGTAGAAGCCCACCATCTCAAGGAAACAGCGAAGACCCCTTCTTCCCTCTGGAGCTGGGAAGTCTAGGATAGCCTCCATCTTCGCTTCCACTGGTCTCACGCTCTCGAGCCCGATGAAGGTCACCTGAGCTCTCGCGAACTCGCCCTTATATTTGGCACTCCTAATACAATCAATGCAGTCATGTGGGGGAAGGGGGTATGAATCAGACTTTAAAATCCTATCTTTCCTGGGAACCAGGCCACATGGAGAACTCAACTGACTACTACTCGACTCAATATCCCTAACATCAACATCATGCATCGCTATATTCGTACAACCAGGACCCAGAGTATCTATGATCAAATGCTCATACTCATAAAGAAGATCACACACCTGCTCCTTCTCACTTCCTGGAAGATGTGTTAACTTTTCCTCAAGATTCAAGAGTACCTGGGAATTTTGCAACTTGAGTTCTGGCAACTCGACACCATCGTCAACACATGTCATGTCATCAGCAACAGGAGGAATTCCCAAACTGACAACTGGCCTCTCACACGTAGCATCCGGGGGACGCCCTCTCCTCATCAAGACTCCATTTCTACGATGGAACATCACTGATTCATTACAACTCTCATCCTCAGGCACAACTGACTCTGCCAAGTGCCCCAAACTCTGAGTCACCACACTGTAAATCTGCAAGTCTTTCCTGAGAGAATGTAGAAACTTCACTATCATTGACCTGCACATCATCACTTTCGCACATCTCATCATTCATTCTCGAACAGAATGTACCAGCCAGGAGATTTTCTTGCTCATTCTTGATGCGCACATGGTCCACAGATAATTTGTCTAGCATATCCTCTCCCAACTTCTCTGTCTTCTCATCACTCACATGAGTAGGACCTTTTACTGGAAACGGCACGACCCTCTCACCAACAATGTCGTTGCCCAACTGTAGTGTCACACCATCAACTGACAAGGTAGGCAGAACACCTACAACATCTGGCTCTGAAGCAGTATCCAATGACAAATGAATGCCATGAAGAGGTACCTGAACAACATCTTCCACCCCTTCCACAAAGACTTCAGAGTCCACCACAGAGTGATCAGAAATGGGTAATACATCACTACACAGAGAGGATTGAGAAGCCCCTTTATCCTGTAGAATCGTTACAGGCTTCTGCTCTCCATCACTAGACAAGCTCACAGAGCCTGTGGACATGGAAGGCTCTAACTTATCTTGTACTACACACATCGGATCCTCAGTTTGTCTCTTGACAAGTGCATCAGGAGGTGCCTTTGAAGAATTCAACCCTTCTTTTTCTCTCTTCTGTTTTAGAAGTAGACAGTCACACATCCTATGCCCAGGCTTCTTGCAGTATAAACACGGACCAACAACAGGATCTACAGGAGCACCCATCTGACATGAGTGTGGAAACCCAGGAGAATCCTTTCTCCCTTCAGAAACAGGTGTATTATTCACTGAACCCTTATGAGCCAAAACCATATCGAGTTCCCTAGTCTTGCGATCAACAATTTTAATCTCTAATTCTACCTGCTTCGTTCTCAATTCCAGCTCCTTCAACCTAAGCTTTGCCTTCATTAATTTCAAGTCATGAGATGCAGTAGACTCACCAGAGTCACCCTCATCGACCACCGTATCGGACCACACATTGGTCTTCACAAAGAAAAGACTAATGACATTTTTGATGTCAGCCTTCCTAGATGTCAAAATAACTGGAATCCTTGCAGCCTGAAGTAGGTCTGCCTTCTTCAATTCGTCAAATACAGCCTGAGTAGGCCTATTCACAAAGCATTGCACCTTCTCTTCATCCATAATGAAGTAAACACAAGGAAGACGCAAAACCAACAAAGCCTTGAACGAAGGCTAATACGCCCCAAAATCGAGCGTGACCCGTTGACGAAATTTACCACGAGACCCAATTACTCGCACATAGCTTATACCGTACTCAACGCATACACAACTCGCACACAGCTCACTATACGCTACAAATGTACGAATGTACAATCAAATGCGAGAACATGCTCACCCAAAGTCAAAACGACTTACAAAACTGGCTTGTTTGTTAATTTCCCGAACAAGAACCCCAACTTGTCACGTACCAGACACTCACTAACCATCGTACTATCAAACAGCATACTCGACGGTCCAAAACACATCCCCAAACCGCACCAAAGTCAAAGCAAAGATACGAAAACGGGAGGCCAATGTGAGTTAACGAAAGTCTACGACGCGAACAATTTTATTCTCCACTTAAGTCTCGATCAAGGCGCACGCAGGCGCGTCACACTTTGGTGTCCATTTGTTTCCCCAAAATGTGATTTTTTGATCATTTTCTTGTCGGCTGTCTTAGTTCATTCGCGCAGGGCGGAGGTATGCACTCCGTGAGTGCAGCTATTTCTAGTTTGTAATGTAATAGTGCAGGTTTTGGTTACTAAAATGCAGTTTGCAAACTGTACTCTCTATACCAAACCTCAACTATCCCTGTAATTATATCCGTGGTCCGAGCGCATCCTGATTATTTTTTTCCCACAAATATCCCCTTTCGTTTGTTATTCTCAAATTATTGCCCCCCCCACCTCCCTCACCCCCTCCCCCCCCCCCCCCCCCCACCCCCTCGGAGCTACACCACTGCATTACAGTACTAATAACAGATTACTTTTTATTTGTTCTAGTCAGAATCAGCACAATAATCAAAACTTAAGATAGTTACTAAGAATTATATTTTTAATCAGATTGTTATCATTTTCTCGTTCAACTTGTTTGTACTCGGTTCAGTGCATTATTTAATCTGCAAATGTACATGTAACTCACCATTCGAGAATATGTCGGGATATATCATTGGACAGCAAATCATGTTAAGATAACCAATAATTTCAAATCACTTACATTCGCTGTAAACTTTATTTTCGAAAGCTTGTGAATAGTCGACAACTCTGCATGTTCCGTTATTTCTAGTATTCTCTTCATAATGTCAAGGCTCTCTCCAACTTGTTCAAGCAATAATCCCATGAACTCTTCATTTGCCTGAATGCGGTAAGTAATACAAGTATGTCGTTTATACATGTAGCATTATGACAATACTTTTTAGTTTAATTAAATATACTGCCCCATTATAAAATGATTCAATTGTATCAAGAATTCCGTTTATTTAACAAAAGAACAACATTTAATTACAATGGCCCGAGTTCATCAGTGGCTCAACTTGAGCCCAGCCTAAAATGACAAAGACTACCGGTAACACTTTGCACCAGCAGACCTATTGTATTGTTACTATGGTCCCCGGAGATATTATAATGGTTTACTTTCATGATCCAGTCAATCCCTTGAGTTCTGCTTATATATATGCATCAGGACAATGGGCCCTTTGAAATTCAGTCATAGTATAACAGGTCACCAGCAATACAGTGTCCAGTATGATCCAGGACTCAATTTGGCTGATGACCGACTATAATGACTGAATTGTAAAGGGCCCATTATCCTGATGCCTCTAGTCAGAACTCAAGGGATTGACTGGATAATGAAGAAAGAAAAAAACATTATAATATATCCGGGGACCATAGCAACGAGACAATAGGTCTGCTGGTGCAAGTGGGTTAACTGAAGTGGTAACCGGTAGTCTTTGTCTGTTTAGGCCAGGCTTAACCCTAATAAGGCCGGGGGCCATAATGGCCCCCTCTCCGCGATTGTTTGTATTGCTCCAAAACGCGGTAAGATGACGCGCCGCTGCTTGGTGACTTTTTTGTTTGGGTCTTGCGCATATTTTAAAACAAACATTTTGAAAATCGGACCTACCGTTAGGAAGTCACGTGACCTTTTATCTATGCATGTCAGCCCGAAAATCGCTAAATTTCGTGATTTGTGTACAAAACATATGGAAATATCAGTTTTCGTAAAAGGAGGTATATCATTGGTTATTTGGTCTTGTTTACATTTTATATGTTTGTTTTGGGGCTCAAAATAGTTGAATTATAGTTAGAAATAAAATAAACAACAACAACAATAAAATACATAAGTATAAAAAACAAAGAAATAATAAGAAATTATAAAAAACAATAGAAAACATAAGGAAGAACCTGGCTTTTCCAAAACAAAATGTCGTATTATTATTCCAAATGCTCTAAAGAATATACGTAGTGAAAACCAGAGTTTAATTATGAAGAATATATGATTTATGGGTAAAAATATGAATTGTATGACCTTATTTGCATAAATTACCATAAATATGCAAATTAATACATTTTTCAAAAAATTAAAATTACCATTGTATTCTATACACTTCACTTATCATGCTTGCAAACTTTCACGGCGATCGGCCGCTCCGCGGCCGACATCTTAAGGGGGGCCATAATGCCCCCCCCCCCCCCCCCGGCCGTAGGAAGACCTCAAATAGCCCGGCCTTTTTAGGGTTAAGTTGAGCCACTGATGATAAGTCGGGCCATTATGTTCCGAATATTAAAGTGATCCATGTACTTTGTCTAATTATACGGAAAATATTTTGAGCTTCCACATTTCTCTTATACCGTACGTGTTGTGTAGCTTATGGTAAGAGAATAATAAAATAGGGTTAGATCTGTTCAAATGTCCCTTTAATATTAAGATATCTATCATTGAAAATCATTCAGCTCAAGACCTTCTACAGACTGTCATGAAGGTACGGCAAAGAACTCAGAATTAATTGTAATTATCTGACGCAAATTTTTTTAACCAGGAAAGCAGTGGGGTTTTTTCAATGAAACTTTTATACATCATTCAGACATATCTTACATTGATTTTGGTATAGGATTGAAGTCTCAAATGTCAAATGTCATAGACATTATTTAACAAAGTCAAAGTACATGGATCTTTTTAATATTGGTTATTCAAAAAGGAAAACTAGCTAAAGATGAGATAACAGGGAAATATTTGGTGATTTTTCTCACAATAAATACATTTCAGAACTTCCTCTAACCATAAAAAGAGATGCCTTACCTTCATTAAGCCAAGTTTGTTCTCGTCGGCTTTTCCGTAAACCTGGGTAAGTAGACCTTGATATCAAATCAATAGATATGTGATAAACATAACAAACATCTTCGTTGAGAAGGCCATGGGGGGAAAATGTCCAGTATGCTACACCACTTTCTGTTCTAAATATAATATTTACTTCGTTAAAACTAATTACATTTTAACGCAGATTAGTAAAATATATATTATTTAATGTTACATGTATGTTGTAATTTATGTTGTCGTAAAACTAATTGTGAAATGTGTCATATTAGATTGGTAACACAGCTATTGCTGACGAACCAAATCATTTGTGAAAGTAAAGGTTAATATGCAAATATAAATCACTCTTACGTAAATTCGTTGTATGTTCCTCTAGTTGACCAGAGTCGTACCCTGAACGTCTTCCTTTTCCTGCAAACAGATGATACACATCAATTGTATTTTTAAAAATAAATACCATATTAACTATATAAATAGAACACTAGAATCCTTATCTTCAGTTTAGTATTCATAATTGTTTTATGTTTTACCAGCAGACATCCTGTTTTACACTAATAATTGTATTGTACAATTTTTTATGATTGAATATACAGACTGTCCCAGAAAAAACGAAACCGGGTTTCATATGGCACATAGTTCACGCATGACTGAATTAGAACGATGGAAAGTGGTGTTACCAAGATTCTATTTGCACGCAGAAATTGCAAGTTTGGGTGAGGTTTTGGGGTGAGTTTTAAGGGTAGTAAACGTACTTATTTTGAAAAAGACAAATACCGCATACAAATTCATAATTTTATCTTTTATATGACACCTCATGATTACAAAATAAATGATTTATGCCAGAGAACGAGTACAATGAAAACATGCTTGATTCCAGCCCAAATGAGTAACTTTCCTGATCTAGCCTGTTTCCCATGTTTTCCCTGATCCCCATGTTTGTGTAAATTCACTCATGCATCAAAGTCCATTGTCAGCTGCTAATTCAGGAAAGCTGAGCGACTTCTTACTCAACCTTCACTCATTTGGGCAGAAATCAGTCATGTTTTCATTGTACTCGTTCTCTAGCATAAATCATTTATTTGTTTAGCATGAGGTGTCATGTAAAAGATAAAAAATATGAACTTTTATGTGGAGTTTGTCCTTTTTAAAAATAAGTACGTTTACAACCCTTAAAACTCACCCAAACTTAAAATGTATGCGTGCAAATGGAATATTGGTAACACCCCTTTCCATTGTTCTAATTCAGTCATGCTTGAATTATGTGCCATAAGTTGTACATCAAATGAAAGAAGAGACACAGAGCTTTACAGACATATACAGAGCGTATCAAAAAAAGCGTTACACTTTTGAACATTTTTTCAAAATTACATTTTTAGATATTTAGAAAAAATTTTCATGTCGATGGATGCCCAATGGTCTCATCTATCAAGTGCCACTAACAAAACAAATTTTCGTTCACGCTTGGGCGAACACTGACTGTTTTTGTACATGGTGTGAAAAATAGCTTGCGCCAATTTGAAAGAAGAGGGACAATTAAACCAGCAGACCAAATAAGTACTCTCTTTCAAACAAATTGCTCTTTGCCATTAATTTAAAATTATTTTATGATAGTATAATCATTTTGTGGCAATTTTCTATTATAATTTAACTGATTTAATTGCTTTATGCGTGGGTGAGAATACATAAGCCATACATTGATAGATAATGAAAGGACTTGCATCGTTAAAGACAAAATTTCCAGCCTGTCCTCATTAACGATTCAAATCCTTTCATTGAGTGTGACACATACAAAAGATGACCCAGAAGCATGAACGAATAATTGTATTCATGTTGCTAGATTGATGGGCTGATTGATTGATTGATTGGATTGATAGATTGATGGATTGATGGATGGATGGAATGAGTGACATGGGGTTTTGATGTGTCTGTGCTTTAAAAAAGATCTTGAAGTAATTACCCATTATTGATTCTCTCCCATGCATAAAACAATGAAATCAGTTAAATTATGATAGAAAATTGCCACAAAATAATTACACAATCATAAAATATTCTTAAATTTATGGCAAAGAGCAATTTGTTTGAATGGGAGTACTTATTTGGTCTGGTGGTTTAATTGTCCCTCTTCTTTCAATTTGGCGCAAGGCATTTTTGACACTCTGAACAAAAACTGTCAGTGTTCGCCCAAGCGTGAACAAAAATTTGTTTTGTTAGTGGCACTTGATAGATGAGACCATCGGGCATCCATCGACATGAAAAAATCTTATAAATATATACAAATGTAATGTTGACAATTTTTTCAAAAGTGTAACGCTTTTTTTGATACGCCCGGTATATATCATCAAGGAAATTATTCATTATGACAGAAAATTTCTGCCATGAAACCCGGTTTCGTTTTATCTGGGACAGTCTGTATTGATAACATCGAAGCTTTTCAAAAACATGATAGCAAATTAAACATGAAACTTATTTTCACATCACATTAACCTACATACAAACCTGATTATATTGACCAACGCGACCTCTATAGACTGTTCGCACGTCCCATATCATTATAATTTGTTTGTGTGTGTGTTTGTTTTGTCAATCAGGTATTAGTATTCCATTCCATCAACAAGTTCACACAAATATGTTTTCAGAAAAAATATAAAATTGGAAAACGCATCACCATTCTAAAGCATGCGTTCATGCGGTCTGAATTGCGAAGACTAACGGTGTGCGGAGCAAACGAATCGCCCGGGATTATATTGTCTATAAACGTACGCGTGAACAGCATTGGCGCACTCGCAAATGTTTGGCCCGTATGGAACCAGGAAATAGTAGTGGTTCCGTAAGTGGTGGAAATTAATTGCTTTGTTTATGAATTACACAACCCTTTGCAAAATGTTTGGTATCTACTTGATGTCACAAAACGGTACCAAAACATATAATAATGTGTTGTTCTTTGCCTGGTGGTCCCCTTTAATGTGGTGGCCACTATATGCAAGTTGCCTGTTGCTAGGTAACAAGAACAGTAATAGTGATTTGTATATACATATACAACTGCTTAAAAGAAAATAGATGTCCTAATTTTCAAAATTCGGCTCTCTATATGTAATTTTTCCCGAAGAAAAGGTATTTGGCAGTCATTTCTCATGAAATCAATCAATTTTGGGGTAATTAGTAAATATTTAATTGTACTGGGAACGCCCCTTTTATAACGCCAAAATGTGACGTCATCTAAAGAACGGACTAATGAACTAAATTATGTAGATGACGCGTCATGACGTAAGCCAATGAATTGTCAATCACATGTCGATCACGCTGCCGATTCCGGACCCTAAATGTGGGTGGGGCGTAAACTGCCTGCTAAGTGAGATTTGGCATCAGAAAACTAGTCTTAAATCACTACTGTGTTTATTTTCATGGATTTTTTTTTCGGCAGACCTATGTTTCAAATCATCAACTATGGAATAAGTTTCAACGTACGCTGGATTCTTTGGGTTCTTTAAGTGGTAAACGTTTCCTTTGTTTGCATGCTTTACAATTACAAATATACACATTTCAAAGAGAGAAATTACCGTAATTGTTTCTGCCATGTCTGCGGAGCCACCAAAGAAGTATAAGTATTGCTATAGTCGGCACCATGAATAAAAGGACACAGAGGGAGATCAGTGCAATGGTTCCATCGTCCAGTCCCCCTGGTTGTTCTGAAATGAATACGACAGATATTACACCCGTATTTTGTATTTGATATAAAACAAACTTATCTGAATTACTACCGTTAAATGGATAGTTTGGTTTTGGTAGAGTAAGTACAGTTTTAGTCAATCTGAATTTTAGTAACCAAACCTTGCACTATTACATTACAAACTAATAGTTTTAACTCCACCATGCTCGAAAGGTACAAAAAAAAAACTACAAACGACTTAGTAAATAGCTTGTTATCATTCGAGAACAAAAAAACCCGTTAAAACTCACGAGGGCGCTGTCTACATACTCATTGGTTTGAACAATTTTTTTGTTTAATGTGCATGTGATGTTTGATTAAAATAATGATTAAATAGAGAGATCATTAACAAATATTTCAAAATATATTGTGTACATTTTTGAAAAGTTTAAGCATTTTTTGTTTGGTTATCAACGGCTGGTTCAAAATTATTTAAATAATTACAAATGGTTATATTTGTGGATATTTCAGCCGTCTCTGAACCGATTTCGATCAATTAAAGTTCATTCTGTCAATCAAATTGTATTCTCTTTCAAATTTAACTCTTTCATTATCTCAGAAAAAATTATTTCGTGCAGCGCTATCTATACCAAAACTCAACTATCCCGTTAAGCGTTGTATTCACAACTAATAATCCATATGTCATTAATAGCAACTTCAACGTTCTTAGAGATCCAATGGGATTGAATAAAGAAATGGAAACGATTATTAATAATACAAAACAAACAATAAATATCAATGTATTATTATATACAGCCTTGGAAATAAGTATTAGACCAAGCACTTTTTGCTAAATTTTGAACATTGTTTACACTATTCTGTCACTTTAATTACATTTTAAAGAAACTAAAGTTCATAAAATACCAAAGGGGTTATAGTCAATGGGATAAGAAATGCCTACAACAGATTTAAAGTCTTGAATTTGAAGAAAAAATTAATTTCATGAGTAATTGCGTGGATGTTTGCCATAAAAAAGTATGGGTTTTATACACACGTTTTCAATGCATAGTGGAACATTTTATGATTTTTTTTTTTCTGTAAGTAGTGCTTATATCATAGAAATGTCTTTTCATTCTTTGTGGGGCTTGTTTATAAGTAAATGAGTTCTTGATTTGAGTTACCAAGTGACAGTCAATTGCTCTTATAAAAGAAGTAAGAACAGGTGAAGATGGCCTCTGTCCGTGTACACTGCTAAAGCACAGGCAGTCAACATCCAAATATTGTTTGTTTCTCTAACATAGTTCTATGCCACTTGGCACCTCTCACCAATAATCAAAGTGCTTATACAAGTCACACTAGGAACTGAAGAGACCTTTGTATAGTATGTTCACAGCTTACAGGAACAAATTCAACAAATCCTGCACTTTGTATTAACAAATGTATGTAAAAACCAATGCCTTTAATGTACATGTAAGGTGTGGACAAAATCTATATAATTTGTATAAAATTCATGTTTTTAATCAAATTGAAGGCAGAAAATATGTGGTAGGTATCACTAACACAATTGACTATACCCCTTTTGGTATGTCATTAACACATTTTTCTTCAAGATATTATCAAATGGACAAAATAGCGTAAAACTTCGAACAAAAATGATCAAAAAGTGCTTGGTCTAATAATTATTTCCAAGGATGTAGGTTTTCCCATCCATTTTCAAACAATCGTCATTCAATTTCATTAATTGTTAACTTCAATTTCGTCCGGAAATTCGTTCGCCGGTCATATGTAATGTTCGATTTCGTCATTGCGCACATAATTTCGCTCTTTCGCAATCAAATTCGTCAGTGTACCGATCATTTTAGTCAAAGCTTATTCAATTTCTTCCAATCGCTCCTGCTGGTGTACAATCTGAGGATTAATTTCGTCATTGTGCATTCAATTTCGTTATTTCACATTCAAATTCGTCAAACAGCATCGAAAGCTGTATTTGATACTTTGTTTCATGATCCTTTCGTTATTATCCTTTGTATATTTGAAACCAATGTCTATCATTTGCTTTGTGTCCCTGAAATTCACACAATTTTAGTCTATGATTGTCTATTGAACAGTTTTTGTATTTTGAATAACGTTGTCTCCCAACACAAATTATTTGCAATTGCATGAATCAATTAATCCATTAATCCGAATTGCAATATCGAATTAAATTGCTTTGTGATCATCTTATCGTTTTAGAAACACTTATTATTGACGTTATTCATTTTGAAATGTATGAGCTACAATTGGGAAATACATTATGAACCAGGGCAACCCCCGGGCAACCAGACTATAATACATGACGAATTTGAACGACTAACTCTTGAAATCGAATTCCATCGCAAATTGACGAATTAGAATGAGCCAATTTTTAATTTGAATGACCATTGATCAATTAGAATGGTAAACATGGTAACTGACTAAATCGAATGTAGCAATTGCAGTTTCCTGACTTCTCGGGACGTAATTGAAGTTAGCATTGTATGAATTTGATTGACGATAGTTTGAAAATGGATGGGAAAACCTATAGTAATACAATTACGTATTTGATATTTGTTTATGTTAAGACACGTGATCCTAATAATTCCTAGAGAATGACTATATAAAGAAGCCGTGCAACTCTGAGATGTCAACATGGTACCGCGGGTGCTTTTTATATTTTTCAATACAACTACTCTGGATATATGTGAACGACCGTGTATGCAAAAGTATGACGAAATTACTAGCATGGTTATCATAGTAACATCATTAGTTGATATAGTGGTAGCTATCAAATGTTATTTTAAAGGTTCCCTTACATGCACAGGCATATGTTGTCTTCAGCTTATCTGTATTAGTGTACACATCAAATATGTGAAAACTGTTTGACCTAAATATGCTTTGTATATTTTTAAACATTTAATCAATCATTATATTCATCTTGCTAAGCCCCACTTCTTTAAAAACTCTCCATAGTGAAATCCTGCCTGTGACCTCATCTGTCAATCACCGCTCAGTTACTTATAAAATGAACAATGCACCTTCACCAAAGATGAGCGACCGCTCACAATAGTATCACATCTTTGAATACAATATAAACCAACGCATACTCTTTCAATTTCAATAGCAGTTGCTATGTCAGAAAACCTCAATTATTATATACTCCGCACAAAAAGAAACAGGACACCTAATTTAAGGCAACATATCTCGTATTTTAACGAAAAAATATATATTATTGCATATCAAATTCAAGATAAATTACCCTCTTCGATATTAGTATATAATCCAGGAGAAATCATGCATGCATGACTTGTCACGGTCAATTAACCACCGCAAGGTCTGTTTTCAAAAATAGCAAAATGGAACATCCATTCAACCATTTAAATGTTGACAAGCATGATATAAACATAATTACTTCATTGCAAAATGGGGAATTTCATGACTAAGGTTTATTCGTCGAAACTACAGTTTGTGCCCATATTTCAGCATGAAACTTGGTATAAATTCTTCTCAAGAATTCTACCGTAGTCCAAAGATCTTCAAAATCTGATGGCAACCTTGGTCAGCCATTTGGGCAGTCTCTAACATGTCACTTCTCTAGGTAACTATGGTTGAAATTGCAAGGGACACATGAAACAGACAAGCTTTATGCCTCAAAAACAGACCAATAATATGTTGATGTTCTCATAACCTGGCCCTGTTTTATTGGAAAATGTGTATTTTTGGAGTTTGTTCATGACAATACGGTTGAATGGTGTCATAAAAACTTGCCCCGCACATCTTGTTTCAAGCAAGACGCTTACTCATTGCAGTCGAATGGTGCGGTCATCCATTGTTGTTGCTATTTTTGAAAACAGACCTTGCTATTGTTAATTGATCATGGCAGTTCATGCATGAACGATTGCACCTTTAATTTATATTTTTGCCTTAAGAGGACTAAATTTCCTTCAATTCGATATATTATAATGTACATTCTGTCGTACATAAATATTAAATATTTCAACTTATACAAGTGTCCTGTTTTTGTGCGGAGTATATTATTGTGAGCAGGCGCTCAGATTGGACGAATGTGCATTTTTCATCTTGCAAGTAACTGAGTGGTGAATGACAGATCGCAGGCAGAATTTTTTAGTGGGCGTTCCCAATGTGAATCTTAAAGCTGATTTTTTTTATTTTTTTATGAATTTTCCATTGAAAAACTGATTGTTTTAATCAGGATACACGTGAAAAAACTACCTCTGAAACGCTTACTTTATTTTTTAAAGTGATTTCCATGCCATAGAACCTTTAATTATCTTTAAAGATTTATTTACTATAGATATAAATCTCCCTCCTAATGCATCAATTATTTTGCTCAATTTTCAACTATAGTTTTCATTCCTCCACATATTTCCTCACACTTATTCGTCATATTAAATATTAATCCATATGATCATTTTGTTATAGTTTGATACTGTATATATGTGTACATATTATATATATGCTCATCTGTTTATTGATATATTATATATTCACAGCTGTAGACTTATAATTAATCTACATTTCTCCCACTTTCTGTTTTCCCACAGGGCTCCAATCATCCCATTTGGCAGTCAGCTGTATTAGTTGCATTATACTTCTTTATTTGTGATGTATTAATAATTCCATATAATTATTGTTTCCATATAATTAATCTCCTGACGACATATTCGAAACGTCGAGCCCCTCCTACCATCCACCCTCTACTCACAATACCAACAGTCGTTTCCATGACTATCTCAACAGTCCTTCCTAGGACTAGCATCAGTCTTTTTAGGACTATCCTAGAAAGAATACAAACAGTCCTTTTCAGGACTATCCAAACAGTCCTTTCTAAGACTACCATCAGTCCTTTCTAGGACTACCAACAGTCCTTTTTAGGAATCTCCTAGAAAGAATACCAACTGTCCTTTTCAGGACTATACCAACAGTCCTTTCTAGGGCTACCACAGTCCTTTTTAGGACTATCCTAGACAAAATAACAAATCAGTCCTTTTCAGGACTCACCAATCCTCCCCTCTTACATGGTGCAACCGCAAACCACACGTATTAATTATTGTTTATATCCCAATATACTTATATATATATCATGTATATGTCTTGCTAACCAATAATTAACTGACATTACACTATCACTTTCCATTTTTCTACAGGGTTCCTCTTGTGTACATAAGCATTGTCTGATTTGTGTGTATCTCCCTCTTGTTCATTCTTCCTCTTTCCATTGATCATCACCCATTCTTATCCCCCCCCCCCCCCCCCCATCAGTATTCATTTTCATTTTACCACCACTCTTCATTATTCCTACCCAATTCACATAAGCACCCCTTTGTTTACTCCGCTCCCATCCCCCCCCCCCCCCCCTTAAATCTTCTGTGGCCACTTTGCCCTACCTTAAACCGCCGTC